>JABJVR010005074.1:0-13961 GCA_025773905.1 Chitala chitala | reverse complement strand
ATATATAAAAAATATGAAATATAATACAACAGCATAACACAGATTTAAACAACAGAAATTTAGAAAAATTGATCTGCCCATTACCATGAGTGACCCCCCCCCCCCCCGCTCAAGAATGGATTAATCCAAATATGACAAATCAGTCGCATTAAAATGTAACCGTACAATGTACACTGTAGTGTAACCATTGAAGTACTGTTCCTGGTAGTAACGCACTGTTTATTTAAATATCTACAGCAAGAAAGACATAGACTCAGTCACCCTGTGATTCACAGCCGTGTGCTGTTCACATTGATCTTTCCATGGTAAATATTTTTCTTACTCAACCCCCCAAAAATGAAGTAATTGCATTGTGATTACTGCCAAAACTGTTACCTGAGGCACGTTAATAAAACATTAAAGAGAGGTTATTGAAAGTTTCCTCCATCTGATAGCCCGGGCTCTCCTGGAAAATGTTACTTTTTAAATGTAGTTTTTTTTCTTTCTGTTACTCCAGTTATATAAGTGAACGTACTGTTGAGAAATTTAAACTGGTTTTTTAAAGTGATGATGGAGAATACAGAGATTGCCATATTGTCTTCAGTCTTTTCATGGTAAATGCTTGTATTACTGTCTCTCCAGTATGGACATAAAAACATTTTCATCCAAAATGACTTTCCACATGTCTGGGCATGCTTTGGGACAACTCGCTGTGTCCTCACCTGCCGCACATCCACTTTCTTGGCTCAGTCGGGATTTGAACCATAGCATTCTGGCACGCCGAGTGAGGGCTGCGACTCTAAACCCATTCAGTCACCTTTTTCCACAGTCTTGGATCTCATTACTGTTTTCGTAGGATTTGAGAAATTTGGGACGATTCACGGAAATGTATCTTGCACAGTTTCTATTGCACTTTCTGAGACTTTATTATACAAAACCATCTACTTTAATTGCTTTGTTGTTCATACATTTACATCTTCAAACACAATAGTGCCTCAGCACTTGACAGATAAAATATGGAGTGGTCCTTTCCACTTTTGAGAATTGAATTTGCATACCTAAGTGACATTTATCTGTGTCGCTTAGTCAGGTGATTAAGCTGTCTGTCAGTGAGGAAGATACTGTGTTTTCCTGTGACACTTGTCACTGAAGTTTGGCACAGTCGGAATGCCTGGAGGACATGATAAACTGCTCACAAATTTTATTTTTAAATTTTGTGTGTTGTTTTGATGCTATTTGCATGGGAAAGAGCAGCTTCCAAACTCTGTTGAATCTCAGCCAATCTAGAATAGACTTAATCGGACACCGTCTTGGTCCTGGCTAATTAACCAATGGGAGGAGAATGTGTTTCATTGGGAACAGGGGTCCCGATCCCACAGGTCCTTGTCCAAAAGCTTTGCAAATTCAGAGAGGGGTCATTGCAGGGTGAGAGGTGCCACTCTTAAAACACTTGTGCGTAAACCCATTTAGATGTTTGTTTTGGGCGTGGGGCTCAAGCCCGTCAAAAACAAAAAAAACAGATAGCAATGGTGAACGGCTCTTTCATCTCTCTGTTCCTCCAGAATCCGTCACAACAATTCTGTCTAACTCAGCGATGCGTTTCAGTGATGAGATGAAAGTTAATATGAGTTGATGTAATTCTGTTCCACTGCGCCTCTGTTACCACAGATAGTAAGGGCTCTGAATAATCACATTATCAGAAAACAGGGCTACGCTACTCTGTATGATTAAAACTAATGATTCGACGGAAAGAAAGGGCTGAAGATGGTCTCTTCTTGGTCTGGTTTAACAGAAGAACACTGAAGCCATTCGTTTCATTGAAGTGTGTGAATATACTGTATGTGTGTAATCATAGTTAACTGAATGAATTACCTCTCTCAGTGACACCTGGCTGAATCCAATTTGAATCCAGTTTTTTGTGCCCTTATTAAAAGCCAACACTTTTTTTATAAAATAAAGAAGATGTTTCAAATTCTTCACCTAAGTTTTTGAGCCATTGCACCGAGTGTTCGGACAGTTTGTTCTTCCACAGACTGTGTAAAATAGTCTGTAAAACACATAAGTGGGGTGTTCTGTTATACCATGACCAATGTCAGCAGTGTAACATAATGAAATTAAAAGTACTTTATTATAGTGCTTGAGTATTTTTGGGAGGCATCTGTACTTGAGTTTTAAAATTTCTGTCGATTTTTACTCCACCGCTTTTCTAGCTTAAAATAAATTCATTCATTTATTTGTCTGTTATGGAACACAGTGTGGCAGAACACAGAGTGATCCCCAACACACACACACACACACACAAGCAGTGAGGGTAGATGGTGCTCGGTGCTCATGCTCCAGTGAACTCCTGCATTTCCTGTGTGTTTGCACACCCCTAACACTAAACGCAACACTATACTAAAAGGAATGCATGACACAATGTCTTCTGCAATTTCTAGAGGCCTACAATAAAGAGAAAGTTAGGAGGTGTATTATACTTTAAGTGTAAATTGAAGGCTGGAATGCACCGAAATGGTCAATTGTATGAAAACAGTCAGTTTGTTACTGTTTAAGGTACTGGCTGCTATAGGTGCACAAACAAGTGTTGTTGGACGGAGATCTGGTGTTGCCTTCAGACAAGTCGGTCTAAGATAGACTCGCTTTAGAACTGAAATGAATTTCATTTAGAAAAGCCTATTAGCTCCACTGTGGAACAGGCATTGATTGATGAGTTACGGAAAACACTCTTTTAGTTCACTGGCTGTTCTGGTCCCTTTTTTCTTTTAAGATAATGCAAACGCGATGTAGCTGAAAACCTTGGGAAATAAAACAGCTGAACTCATTATGCTTTTCTGAAACAACTGGTAGAGTGGTTATTATTCTGTCTTCTGCTATACTGCTATAAATCACTTCCTGTTTCATATATCATCATACCAGCTTGTTTTGTCCACAGGTGGTCATAAATGTGCTACAAGGAAATAGTTATTGTTGTACTTGTTTGAATTTTTAAAGCCTGTGTTATGCACACATTACATATTGTTAGTCAGAAAACTGTAATTTCTCCTGACCACAGCGCATGTGTGTGTGTGTGTGTGTGTGTGTGTGTGTGTGTGTGCATGCATGCACAAACGTATGCCTGTGCATGACCATCTGGTGAGGCACCGTGGAGGGGGAGGGTGACCACTCATTTCCCTTGCATGGTTAAGATACATTTTCAGTGGGTAGTCAGGTGTGTTTCTATGACGATCGCAGTTTAACAGAATGTTGTTCATCTTCTCCTTAACACTTGCGTAAATGTCAGGGATATTTGTTTTGGATAGACTGAAGACGTCTTCAGTGTGGGCGTCTACACACAGCGTCCTCTTTATTTTTACAGACGAACTTTCCTCAAATGGTTTATACATTTTTTTTTCCACACTGCTCTGAACGCAGACAATAGCGACAGCCTCACTGAAGCTGGTGGCATCTCTGTTCTCCAACCCCCCCCCCAGGTCTGGAGAAGGTGGGCAGGGACTCCATCTATGAGCAGGAGGGCAAGGTGCAGTTTGTGATCGACGCCGTGTACGCCATGGCGCATGCCCTGCACCGCATGCACCGTGACCTCTGTGGCGGATACCCGGGGCTCTGTCCGCGCATGGCCAACATCGACGGGAAGGAGCTGCTACGACACATCCGCGAGGTCAACTTCAACGGTGCGTGGCCCCGCCCCTCCCCGTTCCTCACGTAACCCACATATGACATCGCCGCGCCAACAACAAATACAACAGTGATGTGAAAGGTATGGTCAGATCCAGGCTGTGAGTCTGTCACAGATTATTGTTAAAAGCACCAACCAGTACCTCACTTTTCACTTAAAACATTGTGTTGTTTGGCATATCAAGAGACCAGATGTAGACTGATTGTGTGTAATACGGTGTATTTGCTATTTAGCCTGTTTATTTCAAATATTTCAGTTTTTCAGTGGTCTGGCACCTGGCATTTTAGCCATAAACTGTGTCTGGTATATTAAACCATTTTTAAAAAACCTTTAATTAAGGTTTGAAGAGAGGGGAAACTGGAGTTAAGCCCCATGTCTTTCTCCACTCACCATAACGATGTTAAAACAGAAAACATTTGTTTTTCAAAATGTCTTTTTTTTCTTTTTTTTTTTTTTGAAAAAAGCATAAAGGAGAGCTGTCAAACAGGCTCATTTTTAAAGAAAAGAATAGAGCCTTACCTCAGCCAGAACAAGTTTGTTTACCTTAACAAGCACATCTAGACAGTCAGTTGACCTGCATGCAACTTTGAGCTAATCCTACTATGAAATCCTTGTCCAGTCTTTCAGACTTTGCTATTTAAGTGTGTGTATTTTATACCATTACCAGTTTGGCAAAACCCTGTATGAAACCTTGACATGAGTGTTAGTTTTTGTAACACAAAAGTGGGGTTGACTCTCCTCTGTCCTGCCTTATGTGGACCTGACTGTCCTCTGTCCTGCAGTATGTGGGGCTGACTCTCCTCTGTCCTGCAGTATGTGGACCTGACTCTCCTCTGTCCTGCCTTATGTGGACCTGACTGTCCTCTGTCCTGCAGTATACGGGGCTGACTCTGTTATCCTCCCTTATGTGGGCCTGTCTCACCTCTGCCCTGCAGTATACGGGGCTTACTCTCCTCTCTTTTCCTTTATGCAGGCCTGACTTACTTTCAGTGGTCCTCTTCTAACCCATGTTAAATGACGACCACTGAAAGAGAAAGTCTGGAAACCCCCCATCCTCACAGATGCCATATAAAAAAAGTCAGCTTTATGTTCTTTTGTTCCAGTGCAAGTGAGAATCTTCTTGCGAGTTTTTCTTAGTCTTTTCTTTGTGGTCTGACCCTTGCTGGCCACAGTACCTGGAAGACCATCTTCTCCTGTTGCTGAAGGGAGCAGGTTAGATAAAGGTGGGCAACCCTCATCTGCCCCAGCGCCCTGTGCTCTACTGCCCCCCCCCCTTCAACCCACCATTTTTTAGGGGTGACTGACCTCTAGCAAGAGTGAGAAAAAATAAAAACATGCAGCTTGCACAGGCAGGCTCAAGAGGACACACACCTACACACATACTAGCCGTGAACTTTTATAGCACTGCGTTTTCCACGTATACAACAGAAGTCCGTGACAAGAAGCCAGGCAGCATTCAGATACGGCTGCGCCTCTCGGCTTCTGCGCAGACTCACACTCTTTTCCCTTTTACTCCTTTCGTGCTGTACGGACAGCGTTTACACCGGTAATTATGTCATTATACCTTCACTGTCACAGCCGTGATTAGCGCTGTCATTTAACCGAGACGTACCGCTTTTCGCCCAAGATGAAGAAGCGCCCATTCATCTGAGCTGGCCTAGCTCGGCTCCGATAGCTGCGAAAATAATGTCGTTTGATAATTTTCCGCCATCACCTGCTGTTCAGGCTTTGTGTTTTTCAAATGGATTGCATTGTATTCGTTAAGGAACATGAACAACGTCGCCTGAAAGTATTGCCCAGTTCTGACAGTAAATCTCTCCCTGCTGTATGCAATAACTGGTATTTCTTTATCACATGCCTCACCTGTGTAAATGCATTTCGTTTTTTTGCAAAACCAGAAGCACTGGAAGATGGATAAAACACCTGCAAAGCCAAACAATAAAGACTGTCTGTTTTATATGGCTGAGGATCAGTGTTTATCCTGGATGACATAGATTTGATACACCTGACAAGAACCAGGATATAATTCACATCTCTACATACGTAACAGTGGAAAAAATATAAGATTTTACTTTTAGAAAAATGTGCTGTGTTATATGGTTTTGAGATGAAGTACCGTATTCTTGTTAGCCTTTTTTCTAGAAAATGTCATGTACCGTGTTAATCCGCTTGTGATTTGGTTGCTTTATCAAGATGAAGCACATCTTTTGAAAAGCTGAATGTCACAGAGAAGACGTTTGAATGCGTGTTTATATGTTTCTTCTAACCTGTCAACACTGACAGTTTGGTTTCTGAGTGGTGTGACCTGCTGATTCTCTCACATGGCCAGTGGTGGCGCTGTTGCCACAAAGTTGCCAGGGAGTGTGATTTTAATGTGATTGCTGACATGTGCAGACCATGTTCGTAGATGACTTTCTGAGGACCAAGCCTTCTGAAAACAGATTATTTTGATGAAGTGGTGCCTCTACTACTCTGTGCATTTGCATGTGACTGTGTGTGTGCGTGTGTACGTGTGTGTATGTGTGCCTTGTGTTACACCCCATGCTTCTCTGTTGAAGATCCAGATTACAGGCACTCTAATTAGATAAGTGGTAATTGAAAGCAGGGATGCAAATTACTAAGAAAAACAAGCACGCTAATTCAACTGATTGATGCAAGAGCAGATGGAGGCATCTCTGGTTCGACTGTAAAATCCCGTGGCTTCTCTTCCCAATGCCGGAGCATGTCAGCGTTGCTCCTGACTGACGGGCGTTGTGCAGTTGCTGTGCTGCAGTGCGGTTTAGGAGGATCTCCGTCAGCACAGATATCAAGCGAAGGCGCGTTTTCATGGAGCGCCATGAGGAGAACCCACCAGCGACACTCTCAGGCGCTCTATAAACACGCTCACTTTTTGGTTCCATACGGACTTTCAAATGCTCCATTTTGCTGTAGGAAAAAATTACTTCAGAACTTCAAAAAAACCAGACACACTCTTGATGGTGACAGATTGCCCATTTGTTCTACAGGCTCATGCAAACTTCTATTTTTTGGGGACCACAGTTTTGATTGCTAACCGTTGAGTTGGTTTTCATGGTTTTGTACAAATGCACGAATGCACTCGAAGCTGCGTCTTCGTAAGTGACTTGCAGCTGCTGACAAGAAGTAAGCTTCCTCCCCACCATTTCAGGAGCTCAGGAAACATTATGCTTTGCACTTTAATGGCTCTGCAATTTTGTAAATGTAAAATCATTCTTCGTTCCAAACCCTGTGCTGTTGGCCTGCGGAGTACCGAGACTGGCAGCTCACCGCTGAGCAGGTGCAACAGGTGTGACATCTTACCTGCTCGTAAGCTCCTGCACACAAGCCCATGGTTTGTTATTCAGAAGAGCTAACGAGCACCGTTTTTCCTCTCAATATCTCTGAACCTCCTGCAGGCTCTGCGCTGCAGCCGTGACCATATGGTGACAGCAGATTTCCACGAAAGAAAAAAAAAAAAAAACCGGCAGAATGTGTCAAACATTTGTTTACTCGTATTTCGTTAAAGCAAATGTTTACGGTATCTGCATAGCGTCTGAAATGTTAAACGGCTGCACCGTGTGAGGCCACGTAAAACGACCGATAGCCGTGGCATTCCAGACCTGTGCCGAAGCGCGGCTCTCCTTCACGAGTCTAGCTCAGCACCGTGCTCAGTACAGGAAACATTGTTGCCACCTTGATGAAAGGACTTGCTCTGGTGAACGAGATTCACTGAACGGTGACTTAGCAAAGACAGAGGTTTCTGCCGTGGCCAACTACCGACTCGCAAACCTTCCATGCTGCTCAGGCGGGCCCGTGTATGTACGAGCTTATTTTTAGCATGGCAGAGGCTGACTAAGAACATTAATTGGAGACTAACAAAACCAGTGTGATGATTATAATTTTATTGCACTGTATGCACCGTATTTAATCTTTACAACATAACTGCTGTGGCAAGCAGTACAGTAACTTAAACATGTTTTCACGTGTTGGTGTATTCACGCTGTTTCTGTTTTTTGTAAAAATAATTAATGTTGAACAGGCATGTTCTATATGTTGTTTTTTCAGAGCACGCTTTATATAAAAAACGTTTTGGACGCATGTTTTATGGGGCTCTTCCCTGTTTCCCAGCCTTCCTGTGTCCGTGACCTAATGAAAACAGAGACTTGTTCCTCCAACGCTGACTTGTGCTGTGAGTGGCTGCAGGCTTGCGGAACATAGATCCTCCCAGAAGTGAAGGGGCGACGGCAATGAGTAGGGCAGGGATGGTAATTGAATTTATCCTCGTTAATTTGAGCGTAATGCCATTGGGCGAGGTAAAAGCTGCCCTGCCTGGATCTGTGCTCAGCTCGTTGACACTCAAACACTAATGGACGCGTCGCCCGGTCACTGTCACACACCTTTGTGTTGCGGCCTCTCATTATGCCGTTGGCCCAAAAGGAAACATGGGACACGTCTTTTCTTTTTGTCACATTTTATGGTCTGTAATCAATGCAAAAGAAAGCTCAGCTTGATCTTGTTATGAAACTGTTGCCGATTTCAAACAGCTGTCATAATTGTGACTTTGAAACTAATGTAAGTAGAGCATGCCTTAATAAATGTATTGTGGAGGACTGACCTCTGTAAGGTTGGGCATTAATCTGAGCACGTCAGTGCCTTCCCTGTCCACCCAACCCCCCCGTCCTGACCATAATGCACTGTCCTTGTGTCATCAGTTAAAAAAAAAAAAAGCAAAACAACAAAAACCTTGACATTAGCCTCATACTCACTGCCTTGAAGGATGCCAGCGGACAGGTCTGTCTTTGTCATTCTGCACTTCGGCTCTGATGAGACAAAGTACAAACAGTCAGCAAGGACAGCTGGAGGCGGAGATGAAGACAATTTCCCATAAACGAAGGGCTGAAGGAATTCTGGAGAACATTCTCCCGTGGAGTGACGAACAGGCAGTCAGCACAGAACACCTCCTTGGGTGGTGCTGGATCAAAGCCTGTGTGGAATCTTCTGTCACGGACCTGCTCAGCATGCTCCTGGGCATGTACTTCCGCACCTTATTCCGGTGTAACACGCAGCCCGCGCCAGCATGCTTCCTGCTATTGAGATGGCAGCAAAATAATTTCTCTCAAAGTAATTTCTCTCCTAGTTCTCCCCATCAGTGTTATTTTTTCATAGCCCATATTTACAGATCAATAATAAAAAGGAGCTTCTGGTATACTGAAAATAGTGTGAAGAGGATTCAGGTGAATGGCAGGTGATCTTGTGCAGGGTAACCTAAAAATGACTGCTTCTGCTTGTCCCTATGGGACAGCTCCAAGAAGTTAGTCTGCCGTTGATGCCTTGAAGTGAATTCAATAAGCTGCCGAAGTCAGACAGACAGTTTCCTTGGCCTAATGCACAGTGTACCAGTGTCTAACTGAATGTTGCCTCAGCCCACGAGCTATTAAATTGCTCCCGAAGAATTAATAGCACATTAAGCTCCCGGGCTTTGGTCTTGCACGCCTCATTTGTTGACAGTAATGCCGGCATTTGTAACTCGAACCGTGAACCTGCCGATTACCGTTGCCTGGAATTGCAAGCTGCACCTGGAACAGAGTGGAAAGACAGAATGGCGGATCTCATTTAGACTAGCAGGACAGGACGTGTGGATCTTTTTGAGGAACGTGCCTTTTTTCTTTGGGGTGCTGGATTGCAACAGTTTCCCAATGTAATAAAAAATAATAATACTCACAATGTCAGCTCCCCCCACCTCTTTATAGACGTCATGGCGAGGTCGGTATTGTTTATTAACCCACTTTGTCATGTAAACTGACAGCATAATTGGGACAGGGTTGCTCTGTTGGAATGCAGAACATCACAGCATCTGTCCCAGAGAGGCTGAGAAAATGCCCTCAGAAAATCTGAGCGTATTTGGCGACTTAAATCCTGTTCCCACTCCTTCCTGGGAAGTGGTTGTTGGGGAGGGAGAGGGGTCACATGACCCTTTGTCCCACGTTCAGCACGTTTTCTGCTTCTGTAAAGGTTCCTCTGTCCTTTTGGTGATGTGTAATGAAGTTGGGTAAACAAGGCAAGATTCGGCTGAAGTGTTCAGGTGTGAGGTCAAACGCGTCGTCAGAATCTTCATTTGCTGACACAATTGTCCACCTGACAAGTTCACACAAAGTGCAGACTCCTGCTGCCCCTTACCTCCTTTGTAGTTTAAACTCAAGTCATGTTTGTGCTTTTGAAAATAGCCACGGCTCATATAGCAGTCTGTTTATATCGTGTTCATGGTGAGAAGCGTGTGTGGTTCAAGCCTGGTGAAACCCCTGTGTCTTGTATTCACGTCCTTTGCTCTTGCAGCCTGGCCTACACATGTTGCTGGCATGACTGTTGTATTGTTGTGTTCTCTGTTGCATAACATACTGACATGTAATAAGATGTAAGACCAGCCTTTCTACGTAGCATGTAAGACTAGGCTTTCTACTTAGCATGTAAGACTAGGCTTTCTAATTAACATGTAAGACCAGCCTTTCTACTTAGCATGTAAAATGAGGCTTTCTACTTAGCATGTAAAACCAGGCTTCCAACTACCATGTAAAACCAGGTTTTCTACTTGGCATGTAAGACCAAGCTTTCTGCCTACCATGTAAGACCTGGCTTTCTCCTTACTGTGAGGATTCTTTTCAGCTGGTTGTGATGTTTCCTTGCACTTGACTGTTGTGGTGTGTGGACAGCGTTGCGTGACCAACTGCCATTGGTGGGTGGTGGTGTTGTTGGCGGGGGTGGGAGTGTGCAGGGGTTGGATGTCTGGCTTTAGAACAAGATCCACTTGGACCACAGCTCTCTTCTCTTGTTGACTGCCTGTCAGTTCTCAGCTGGTTCTAAGATTTTATGAAGC
Organism: Chitala chitala; assembly: GCA_025773905.1. Lineage (NCBI taxonomy): Eukaryota > Metazoa > Chordata > Actinopteri > Osteoglossiformes > Notopteridae > Chitala > Chitala chitala. The sequence goes on along the minus strand of JABJVR010005074.1, from coordinate 3,438 downwards.
ATCTCCTGTCTCTAAGTAGGTCCCCCCCGCACACCGGCGTAGAAACAGCAACACGGGCAGCAGATGCCCACAAGCCTCCCTCACTGGTACCCGAAGTCCAAGTGATAGGGGTGCTCAGCCAACACACAGCAACATGTGGGGCTCTCCGTCAGCCACAAACACATTTAATACAGCAGGTCAGCAGTGAGGCGAGTGTGTATGCAGTACACACCGCGGAACACAGCTAGGAGCCATAGCGTCCGTCCTAAAGGCCTACACACCATCCCACATAGCAGGGGAGAGAAGCACACAGCTACGTCAACTGTTAAACTTCACTGCAGTTCATTTCCTAACGTGTGAGGATTAGGAAGATGATTTGCAATTCAATTCAGTCTTTTTTTATCTTAATTTTCAGACTGTAGCTCTCTCTCACTTTAGCTCTGACGGGCTCCGAGGGCTCCGCTCCAGAGTGGAGATGGCTTCTCCTTGCACTTAGCTGCTCACTCCCAGTTTGCATGGGAGCCGGGCTCCAGCCCTGCGGTAACCGCGAGTCGTCGTCCAAGAAGCGTGTTCTTTACCACCTGATTAGGCTCTGTTTTTATTACTGACTGACTTAGTGATTATTTTTATTTATATATTTACTTATAGGATTGGAGGACTGATTTCAGATATTCTTGTGTGGGACAGCGCAGAAAAATTACCGTGACACATAACAACCACCTTATATTAGCAAATCATAATATTGTATGCATTTTAAGAGAACACACTGCATTCACACATGTAGAACATTCAGGGAATAATAATTAAAAAAATGTAACTGTTAGTAAAGTGCACGCCCAATTACCAAAGTCATGTCATGGATACTGTGACGGACTTAAAGGTACAGACTTGTAGTGTGAAATCCTGGATAATGACTACAGTATCTCTCTTTGTTTCTAATTAACACCAACAGAGAGAGAGGGAGAGAGAGATTTAGGGGGTTTGTATTACCCAAAATCTGTGTTTTAATTTCAAGCTCCTGGCCTGCCGGTGGCCCACGCTGTAAATTAACATGGGGGAGATAAAGGGCTCCCTGAGTGGCCATTATTTCATTATCAAGAACAAAAACAAGCAAACGTTCCCCACTGAATTCCCCCCCCCCCACACACGCACACACGCGCACAGTGATGGGGGGGGTTTAGTGTGATCACTCCCTGCTCCTGTTTCCTGCTCACCCGCCTGTGTATGAGTGCAAACACCAAACAAGCAGCTGTTTTGTGTTTTGACTCTTGTCCCACTTTTTTGCTTTACACCAAAACGGGGCTTTTTTTCCGGGGGTTTGGTTTCCTGAAATGTTTGAGGGAACCTTCCAGAGGGCACGCTGTGGACTGGAGCTGCTGGGCCTTGAGTCTTGTTCTCGAGTACCACGTTCGCTGAGACTCTGAGGCATGCCCTTATGAGATGCCAGGAATGAGAGAGCTGATTATTTCTGAACTCGTTGAACAGTTGCAGACGTTTTACTGCTCCGCGTGCGCCTTTCGACCCAGGTACCACCAGATCAGTGTGCAGTAAAGGCCTGATCCCCTAACACGGGCCCTTTATGTTCAGCGTAAATGTAACTAAATGTAGCCCTTTTGTCACAGGCTCCACAGAGCTGACTGTCATGTTTCCTGTCCCACAGGAAGCGCCGGCACCCCAGTGGTGTTTAACGAGAATGGGGATGCCCCCGGCCGCTACGACATCTTCCAGTACCAGATCAACAACAAGTCGGCAGCAGAGTATAAGGGCATCGGCCAGTGGACCAACCACCTTCACCTGAACGTGAGGGAAACACCTGTGCCTTCTCCTGTTTTCGCTCTGTGTTCGGCGCCCTGGCTGGCAGCAGCCTCGTCCTGTTCTTTGACTTTGTTGTAATGTGATGTGTATTTTTTTTTTACACTGCCTCAGCTGGGAATGTTTACTGGCAGTTTATGAGTGCACAGAAGGGGGGGTTACAATCCTAACAAACTCACGAATGGCAGGGAGACTAAAATGACCAGGTGACAAACGAGCAGCTCTTGTAGGACGCTCCTGCAGATGCGTCACGTGCCTCTTTGCAATTTACCTAATTCTGTACAATCAATGTTTTTTTTTTTTTTTCTTTCTGATTCTCTGCCAGCCTCGTTTCAGCCCCTGTGTCTCTTCACGGTACGAACGCGAAAGAAGCAGAGATTAAACAACATCATCGATACATGCCCAGACCCACGTCTTGTTGGAATATTAACAGAGAAATAAGATCTCCTCCAGAATAATGTGGAGATGTGGCCCCTCTCTTTTCCTCCTAAGCTTATAATGTTTCACGCGATAAGTCTAATTAGAGTGCAATTCATTTGCAAGTTGTTTTCTCAATAATTATAATAAAAAGTTCACGGCTCTACATAAATCCTTTCAGCGATGAATAATTCATGGCTGTCGACCGCTCTGCAGTTTGAGAACAATAACAGGATAATAGATGCACCGTGTTCCAGAAGAACCACGCTTTTCATCTTTTCTGGCCAGGCGGGGGAGGGATGCGAGAACAGCACCCCCCCCGCTCCCTCACTGACACCCCTACCATTACCACTCCGGACATCACCTTTTAGGTTTCATATTTTCATAATTTTTCACTCACCTAACGGCTGCCCAAAGTCAGGCGCTGTGTGTGTGTGTGTGTGTGTGTGTGTGTGTGTGTGTGTGTGTGTGTGTGTGTGTGTGTGTGTTGACCTGCAGGGGGCAGCAGAGAGACTAGAGCGCCTTATTTTATTCCATTTTTCATTTCCTTTCATTCCACTGGGATTGGCATTCCTACACTGGAGGATGGAACCCATACAGAGATGTTACTTAAAGCACATTCATAATATACATCTCTGTGTAATAATGACAGGGACTAAACTGGACGTTTGTTTAAGACTTTAAATGTAACTACTGTGTGTGTGTGTGTGTGTGTGTGTGTGTGTGTGTGTGTGTGTGTGGGGTAGGGTGCTTTATTCTATGCTATTTGGTTGTCCTACTTTTTCTTTGACAGCACAGATGTTCTCTATTGTAACCGATGCCACAAGCGGTCGCTCTTCACCTGTTTTGGAGATAACCGGACATTCACTCTGAGCTGTCGCGTTTGACCACACAGGTGGATGCCATGCGTTGGGCACGGGGCAGCTCCGTGGTGCCCGCCTCCGTGTGCAGCGTGCCCTGCAAGATGGGCGAGCGGAAAAAGATCGTGAAGGGCGTGCCGTGCTGCTGGCATTGCGAGCGCTGCGATGGCTACCACTTCCAGGTGAGCGAGTTCAGCTGCGAGCTCTGCCCGTACGAGCAGCGGCCCGACCGGAACCGCACGGGCTGCCAACCCATCCCAGTCATCAAGCTGGAGTGGCACTCGCCCTGGGCCATGGCGCCGGTCTTCATCGCCATGCTGGGCATCGTGGCCACCACCTTCGTCATCGTCACCTTCGTGCGCTACAACGA
>JABJVR010005073.1:0-13963 GCA_025773905.1 Chitala chitala | reverse complement strand
CAGACCCAAGGTGGGAATTGAACCCCAGGCCTGGAGGTGCGCAGCAACAGTGCTAACCACCACACCACCGTGCCGCCGTATAACTACATTAAAATGTAAAAGGCCAAATGTTACAGGATACAGAGGGATGTCTTCACAGATCCAAGACTGAAGAATATATCCAGGGGTTTTAGAGGAAACCTGAGAAAATGAAAGGCCGTGTGCTCACTGTCGTTGGTGCTCATGGCCCTGAACTCAACACGTGACCCTACAAGCTGTCACCTGCACGGTCTTTGACACACCCTGAATATCCAGGTGTTATCACAGAGGAAGGGCTGTGTAGGGAAGCCGTTAACAGAGACGCTCCAGACGTGACCCTTGGTGAGCACTGATGTTACCTTCATTTCGCTTTACACATCCCCTTATTGACCACGCCATTCCTTACTTGCCTTGCTAATATGCATTTGGGACTCTGTCATGTGCCCATCATGTTTAATGTTCTCCATCCTTTTAGGACTAAGATGTTGAAGGCACTGTCAATGTGAAGCCATGAATCAATCCCACATCCCAACTCAGACCAAGGCTGGACATCTCATAAGAACTGTCACTGAAGTGTTGGTTCCTGGGCTCCAGTGGAAACTAGGTTTACAGCAGCTGGCAGGGGGTGGTGGGTGGGGGCGTAAGCCCCCGGCTACTGGATCATCAACACCAGTATGTGTTTCATTTAGCTCAGCTCCCCCAGACGTCTCCTCAGCCCCCAGCATTCCTGAACCAGACTTCCCTGCGGGATTTGAACTCGTTACGCCTGTGGGTGTGTGCCCTTCTGACCACACAGCGAGACACGACCCACAGATCAGACTTTCCGCTGCCGCCGGGCTTCCGGGCCATAAAGAACATCACCGCCCAACCATGGAAGACGTGCTGTGGTCCAAGAGACACCTTAGTGAAAGGCATTGCTTTCATTTGTGGTGTGCATGCTTGGCCCACCAGCTCACCACGTTTAGCTGGACTATAGACAGCCTTCCTCCCCTCTGAAACGCAGACATCACTGAGCCCATTCCCACTTTACTGTCAAAAAAATGACATGCTAATGGCCTACATCATTTAACCTAATTCTAAGTCCCCACCAGTTGAAAACTCACTTTGAGCCCAGACAGACACACAAGGTAAAGAAGGGTTGATCAGCACTGATTTCATGATAACTGGACATCATTATTCAGTCACAGCCATGCACTGATAAGGAGAGGAGAAAGTGGATAAGTTAAGATGAAGTCATCAGAGGACATGAACCTGATATGGTTCTGCTGAAGGGACACGGTGGAGGAACACGCCTGGAAAAGCATGGAGTGTGTTTCTGTGTACAGCAAGTGGAGCTTTGGGGGAAAATTCTGTTTTGTCCATTCTTAGAATTTAGAGTAGAGACTGGAAGAACATCAAGAAACGACAGAAAGAGGGTAACTATCGCTCCTCTGAGACAAAGGCAATGAAAGAGTGAGAAGAACACGACAGAGATGAAGACAGAGAGCGAGGGAGAGACAGCGAGAGAGAGAGGGGGAGAGAGAGAAAGAGAGGGCGAGAGAGAGAGAGAGAGAGAGAGAGAGAGAGAGAGAAGGCCTGAAGGCTGAGTTAAAATGGCAGCTTAAGTACACTTGTTTGCTAACCTTTGTCCAGGTGGTGCTAGTTGCCATTGACTTGCAACATAGAGAAGGACTTTGCAGCATCCACCGATGGAGAAACTGATATTTTAAAGCATCAAATCTGATGTGAGACCTGCTCAATTCAATCTAAAACGCTTATGTATTTAAATTATTTTACTAGCCTCTACATTACCTTAAATGAGGTGACAACACAACTATATATATATATATATATATACACACACACATGAAGTAAGGCACCTTGGATAGAAGTGGTAGATGTTTAATGAACTCAGGAAGGGATAGCTGTGGTCCCAGTGAGGACACGTAGGGCAAAGAAAACCGCCTCTGTCCCCAGGAAACTGAAAGCCCTTCATTGTGGTAATGAAGAGAGAGAACGGCGAGGGGAATGACGCCAGCCTTTGAGGAACGAAAAGGAGGTAAAGAATTTGGGAAAGGCAGAGAGAAAGTGACAAGAAGACAAGGCTGCAGGGTGTGTGTTGGACGGGGGGCTGTGAAGAAGCTCTAAGGCCTAGAACTATACTTGAACCCCTGTGGGCTTTGTGCTCATTGGACGAAAGTCAGGGAGCAGCACAGCCGTGGTGGCCATGGCGACCGTGGCTGCAGAACCGCTAAGAGGTGCGACAGGGTTTTGGGTGACGTGCTCCTGCTCTCCTGTCTCCCTGCTTGCACTGGATCGCTTTTCTGGGCCTGAACCAAGGCCTGAGCACTGTCACCCAGCCTGGTCTCTGTCACCTTGGGTGCCCACTAACCCCCCTGCATCCCACCCACAATAACACTTTCCCCTCTTCCTGTCCCAGATTCACTCACAAGCCCTTTTGTAACCCGCTAAGGTTAACGTTAAACTGGCTCCAGAAGTTGGCCTTGGCTCTCTGCTGTACCAGAGTGTGTGAACCCAGTGTCCCGCGCCTGGTCCCTTGGCTCTCTGCTGTACCAGAGTGTGTGAACCCAGTGTCCCGCGCCTGGTCCCTTGTGTAAACACATTTGGGCTCAAAGACAGAGGTTTTTTTACGAAGGTCCTAGCATGGAAACAGGAAAAAGCGACAAGCAGCACAGATGAGGAAGGTATGCAATTAACCACTGTGCGGGATGGGGAATTCAGAACGAATGTCACAGGGGTACCGTACTTCAGCTGGCAGCCCAGAAAACTGAACACATGCCAACTCCCCCCCCAATACCTGAGGACACACAACACTAAGTCAGTGCTGTCATTTCCCTTCTTCATTTTGTATCACAGAATTACAAGAGGGGCACGTGACTCAGATTAATCCATCATACAATAAAAATCCATTTAACAGTTTATGAATGAGCGTGTATACAGAAACAGACAATCTCCAGAGACGTTTTCAAAAGTCTGAGAATCATAGTATTAACAGGAATAAATAAGAACCAATATTTTAATAGTCAATTCAATGGTGGCAAAATCTTATCCTACATATACCGTATTTTCTTTTTTTTTTAACAAATGATAATTAGGGGTAATCTGATGATTGTAAATGTACTAATAAAACATTGCTGAGAATTTATAGCATTCACATGGCTCGTAAGTTTTCCATGATCAAAGTAAAGTCTGTTTCCTTAGTGTCTCTTTCCTTTAGTCTTCTCTGAGTGTTCCCCAGTCTCTGAGTGCCTGTTTTTACATGCGAACTGCCACCGTCCTCTGTTGTGTTTGGCATGCATACCTGTGTGACTGTGTGTGTGTGTGCGCACACATGCCATTGTCCTGTGCTGTATTCAGCTTGTGCACACGTGTGTGTGTCACAGTCCTGTGTTGCACCGAGGGTCTGAGCACGTGTGTCTGTGTGTCTGCCTGCTATACATTAGTGATGCATTTTTTTTCACTGCCACCGTTAAACCAGTTCCACACAACATCTGGCCATGGTGTTGGTGGGGAAGGGGAAGCTTTTATTGGGGTCACATGACTGCTCACGCTTCTTGTACTTCGATGTTACGTACCCTCTTAAACGAAGAAAGTGAGGTTAATACGTTTCAGATTGGTTTTTTTCTTTTTCAAGTGTTCATTTTATTCTCAGTGGGAGCTTCTGTTGGTAGCCTGAACGTGTGAATGTATGCGCTCTACGCTACCCAGGCCCTTGTGCATGCATACAGAAGTTGACCAGCCTTGTGTCCCTCTGCACTCAGTGTCTCCTGCCAGAGGAACCTCTGAAATCATCTGGCATTAGGTCAGTGTAAGTCCCACACGTTTTCACTTCACATGTGTGTGATGACATGGGAGACAGCGCGGAGTGGCTGGCCGCACTATCCCACATGGTACACTTTGCTTTATCTATTAGCCATGCTGCAATCGCCATGGCAGCGCAGGCTCCTGATCCCAGTGGGTTTCCTCATAAACAAACACCCCCGTCCCCCACCCAGCAGTCCTGCACGGTCCCTCCTAGTGTGAGGCACCAGAGGATGAAGCGATTTACAACAGGTCAACAGAAGGTGTCTCATGGCTTGGGGCGTGAGTTCAAATATATAACCCTTGACCCCTGACCCCCATTCACTCTGAACCCAGACGTCTATCTAGAGGGGAAGTCAAGTCACTCTAGGCCTGACAAATGGACCTGTTTGTTTTATTTTTATGCCTTCCATCTCAGGCCTGTCAAGACTGCATGTCCATGTGTCTCCTGACACCTCAGCCAGCTTGTCTCGTGTCTGCAGTGGGGGCTTCTCGAAACCCTTTTAGGACGTACATAAACAGCGAGGCGTGTGTACTGCACGTCCCCAACCCCCAACAAGAAAACAAAAGAATCCCGAATAAGGTCACAAGAAGGGCTTATCAAAGGGAAATGTTTACTGGGGAGAACTTTGAAGGCCGAAACCAGCGGTCCCACATGGCTGCTGTCTGAAGTTGCTCTCCGTCAGTGATCTGAAATACCTCTGGCAAACCCGCATCGAGAACATTCCACAGATTTGAATGTGTCGGCTGATCACGTACCGCTGACCAGCTCGAACAGCATCTGTTTCTTTTGCTATGACAGAACGTTAGGAGTGTCCCAGTAAGACAGGAAACTTTGTGAAGTGTCCCCCTCCACTGTCCTGTTGCTTCCCAACCGCTCACGCCACTCTCTTTCTCCTGCCTCGCTGATCTCCTGGAACGCCTCGGTTTCACTGTCCTCTTCACATGGACCAAATGAGCAGAGTTTGCAGAGATGTGCTGAGGCATCTCACGAAAAGGCCAGGTCTGGCAGGACCACCACAACTCATGTTACAGACTTTTGGGTTGGATAATGTCTGGGGTTCAGGTTCTACTAAAGTGGATTAACTGGTCCCACTCACCCACCAGGGGACCTGCTTCCAGCTCAGTCCAGTCAGTTCTCCTGACCAGAACGGGACGCATCTGTCACCGTCGCTTACAGGAAGGCTGAGACACAGTCATCATTGTGATAGACCAGATCTCTGATAAACCAATATTTCTGATAAACCAATGTCTCTCATAGGCTAATGTCTCTGATAGGCCAATGTCTCTGCTGTCTCTGATAGGCCAATGTTTCTGCTGTCATATTGTTCCTCAAGATCCAGTTCCACAGAGAACTTTACTGCCTTTTCCTTCAGCACATCAGATTTACAGCCTCTTCACCTACCGTCTGCCTGCCCTGTCCTGCCTCCCCCCAGCTCCTAAATCTGCCCTCCTTTCCTTGTTATTGCAATGACAATGATGTTCCACTTTTGCCAAAACACTTAGAGCACAGAATCCTGACTGTGTGGAGTACACCACGTTCAGCATGTCAATCTCTTTGCACAAGTCACCTGGTCTGTCTTCCTCTTCCTCCTCACTTAACGATGTACTCCGTACCGTTTTGTATTCCACAAACATTATCAACCCTTATCCCTACCCAAATATTTACTACAAAAGACAAATTCCCTTGAGAGAAATGCATATTTGTGTGGCTCCCGAATTCCGGTTTAAAGCTCAGTTCAAGGTAAGCGTCTCTCCCTCCTCCCCCGGGTCCCCGGTGCAGGGAAACCCATAAACACATGGAAAAGGAGCCAAAATGGACACGTGCCCTCTGCCAGAGTTCCTTTGAGCCAGGGCTCTGTCACTGCCAGCAGGGTCCCAGAGTCCCGATCGCTGTGCTTCACATCCAGGCTTCCCCACACACACACACACACACACGCACACACACACACGCACACACACACACGCACACACACACGCACACACACACACACACACACGCACACACACACACACGCACACACACACGCACACACACACAGACCCACGCTCTCTATTCTTCTGCTCCACTCCAGTACAGAGTTATCTTGGAGCCAAGATGGTGGCACAAAGAGAGTTTACACTTCAGGAACCAAAGGGACACAGGAGTGAAAGATGGAGGAAAAGGGAAGGAAAGAGAAAGCAGAATTTCCACCAGAGACGTCCTCCTGTATACGGTATATGTATCCACAGAGGATGACACCGTCACGATGGTTATATATGCAAGCTTTTTGTTCCGTTATTACAGTGATGTGTAAACACAACAGCTATGCCCAACACTGCAAAAAAAACTAAAGATCAAGACAGGCCTACGTGATTTTGCATAAGTGGAATAGATGAGGGATTAATTATGTCTGGATTTACTGATGTGAGTTAACGAGTTTTTCAGATGAGGTGTGAGCGAGGACATGGGGTGGAATGCAGACAAACAGACACACGCGCACACACACACACACACACACACAGAAATGTGTAGCCAGACAGACCGAGCTAATACGAAAAGCAGCGCACACCTGCCAAGCAGAATGACGAACAGAAGCCTCAGGTGTGTGATACATGAGGAAGGTACATAAACACACACACACACACAGTTACAGCAAGACCTCAGAAGGCCCAAAGGCTGAGAAGTGCTGAGACTGCGGTGGGCTGAGTGCAGAGATCCCCAAAAACTGAGATGGGGGGGGGGGGTCATTAAACCCACACGAGCCCCGCACCTGCTAGCCCAGTATCCCATACCGTGCTTAACCTGTCAGAGGCGCGAGAAACGTAAAACCCGCTCAGCGTCACTAAAATTCACAGCTCACACCAGCAATAAGGTATGACCCCCCTAGCTCCACCCCCTCAGCGAGACCAAACTCTTACAAGCATCGCGCACCTAATATCCTGCCTTATAAATCAAAAAAGGCCAGATTTCCGAGCTGATCTTCTTCATAATTTACTTTGCAACCCTAAGCATGTGGACAGTGTTACAGCAATAAGGCACGATTCACAAGCAGGCGGTTGCAGGGTCAAACCCCAGCCCTGCTGCTGCTGCTGTTGAATTTGGTGCTGGCCAGAGAACCCCTCAGGTGCACAGCTGCAGTGATAACACCTCAAACCCGCTAAGACACCTCTTTGAAAGAAAACTTCACTAATGACGATACTCTTAATTTCGTTGTACCATCCTTGTGTGCAATGTCAATAAAATCTATTCTATTCTATTGCGATTTCCAGCCTTTTATGACAATCTCACACAACAAAGCTATTCCAAAGCAGAGGAACGTAACCGACATGTGGGAACACGGTGGAAGTCTGGAATTCCTGACATCATCACAATGGCAACTGTGACATTTTTGTCTTTTTTTCCCCTTGCGACCGGCGCATCAGCTACTTGTGACGGATGTGCTAAATTCACGCGTTGTCTATATAGTAGTTTTTATTACAACAATTATGCAACGTATTTGACAATAAAAACGCAAGCCATCATTGGTGTTACTGAAACATGTGGAGGCGTTTAACAGGATGTTTTTTTAATTGTTCACAGCTACCGCAAGATCACGAGGAGATAAACAGGGAGTCAGTGAGATTTAATGGCGATTTTGCGAAGCGTACGGGACTGCGCTCGACCAGCCGGTACCCGAACGCGCTTCATGCACGTGTGACTTCAGTGTTCCGTGAATCTGCACGCGGAAGTCGTTTCGTCTTTGTAAACACGCTCCGTTTACCGGCCGCTGCCAGGCTCAGGTGCGCACACAGCAGAAGCGCGCGCGTACGCGTGGTCTGGTGCGCGTGTTTCACTGCGTGTCCAAGCATGTTAATAAGTGCGATGCACATGTGGCTGCATACGGTTCTAATTCTCTGAACAAATGCAAGATATTTAAGATGAAGTAAGCACATATAAACTGACACACAACCGAGACACATGCACACGTGTACCTTCTGCCGTCTCTCACTCTCTCTCACACACACACACACACGGTCAGCACAGAAGCCTGCTCTGAATCTCAGCTATAAATCAGCACTTGTTTTATAGAATAGACAATTTGACAAGGAGCTGGCCAGCCAGACCCAGGTGATGAAAACACACAAACGAAACTGTGGTGTACTTTAAGCAGGATTGCTGAACTGGTTAGCAGACCACTTTATGAAGCCTGAGATGGACACAGTACGTTGGACTGAAGACATGGTGAAAGGGTCTCGGAAAAACACGGTTCACATGTAGCGGCCTCGGCACATGTGCAAGAAACAGCACGGTTCAGCAGCATCCATCCACCATGCAGGAAGAGGTGACGTAAAGACACACACACACACACACACACACACACAGATACATGCTGACAAAAGGAGAGACTTAGCTCTGCCTCTCACACACACACACACACACACACACACACACACACACACACAATGGTACAGAGACAGAGGTCAGTTCTAAGACAGACACACAATTACAATAACAAAAGATCAGCTCTGAGACACACACTATGATACAGTACAGACATCAGTTCTAAAAGACACACAAGAAAGTACAGTTTAGAGATGCACGCAAACACTTTGATAGAGGGAAAGAGATTAGGTCTAACACAAACACACACTCTGACACAGGTAGACAGAATAGCTCTGAGGCACACGTACACAGAGGTGAAACTCCACTGTGGAACGACACGGCTCCCTTGTTTAGCCTCAGTGTTCTTTGTCCTACGTTCAGCAGACGTCCCCTCTCCTGCAGAGTCGGGACGTTAAAGCTTTCTGATTTCAAAGTATTCAGAGGGACAGAAAATGTTTGTGCGAAGACGCTGGGGAAGATTAAGGAGCCCCCTGAGAGCAACTGAGCAGAAATAAGATAACGACTGGAAACTGCAGTAAAAGTGAGGGAGAGGAGACAGTGTTGGCACACATGGTCTTCAGGCTTCTCTTTCCTGCAAGCCAAAGTGTGTCGTTTTTTTTTTTTGCAATATCAGAGACTTCAATATATTAGCAATGACATCACTCCCAGAACAGGGACACAACAAGGAAATGATGTCATGGGGGGGGTTTTAATCTCATTAGGCAGGCTCGTTAATGAGTTTCCATAGCTGACAGTTGTCAGGGACGACCGCTCATTATCATATTGCCCCTCCTAGCTCTTCGTCTCCTGTTCAGTTTGGGCTCAGATGGACCGTGTTGGCGTGATTGTAGGAGGTTACGTCAGTCTAATGGCAGAGGGATGCTAACCCCCCCCATAATTTCTTTGGGGTTCATGGGGCAGGATGCCTCTCTGACTGCCGTCCACGTTGACTCAATCGTTATTTCTTTCCAAAGCACTCGTAATTTCACTTAGTTCCATTGCCAGTGGGCCAAGACAAAAATGTGCAAATAAATATGACAGAAAAAAAAAAAAAAAAAACACATTGAATCAGCATGCCGATTTTTCTCAAAAATATTCTTTCACAGGTATGATCACACCACAGTCAACTTTATACCAAATTTAAATTGCATGTAATTGAAATTTAACACAATCTATGCCTGTAACTCTGGTTCAACAATGCACTAAAACACCAAAATCAAAACGTCATAACAGTGCAGTGGTAACCCTGTTGTGTAGGCGGTCTAGTCAAAGCGTAGAGACACTTCCTTTACATTTCTGAGCCGGTGCCTACTGATGCATCTTAAAAAGCGGCAAATGGTTAAGCTTTCAAAGTCTAATTGGTCACTGGAAATTCACAGACCAAGACTGAACAGGAGGCTGACGATATGCCTCTCAGAGACCTACTTAACCCAACTGCAACAATTAAGCCCAGCTGTACAAATGAGAACATAAAAATATCTACTGCAAAAGCACACTTGGGATAGACATCTCATAAAGAAATATTTTTATTGGAATACCGATATTTTCTTAACATTATTTTATACATAAAGGGAGACGGTCGAAGCGGAGGAAAAACTGTGAAGCTAAAACAATAATTAAAACTGTAATACTTGTATTGGGATATTGTAAACCATGAGAAATAGTGGCGCGCTGTCTGAAAAGCATGGGAGAGAGCCACGCATGGAAACAAATCCTTCAAAAATCCTTGTTTTTAGACTATTTTTAATTAAATGTGCAATGATATCTGTTATATTCATCAGTCACCATGTTCCCCAATTCTGTTTAACCACCCTCCTGACTTCCAATTTCAGATCTTCAGCGCCCCCTAGCTGCAGAGGCATCCATGTCTCACTTCAGCTTCACTGATCGTTATGCAGCTGCTAGCCCTGATTAGCATGGCTCTGCTAACGAGCATCGACCTCCAGTGTCACTAGAAGACACTGCAAGCTCCACGGGGAATGGAAGTCTGGAAACACGAGAGCTTTGTGTTCAGCGCCAGGTGCTGCCTCGGGAGGGTGGGTTTGAGTTTCTCCACAAGCTGGATAGAAGACTAATTGCAGCAATACCACATCTTAAGAGTGCAGCCCACAGCTGAGAATTTTTGCCGCATTATAGCCAGTCTGAGGCCTGTCATGGTGCCATGCTTCTTCCCCTTCAATGCCAACTGTACTAAGGCTGACCTAAGGAACACACAAGCCCACTTTAGTATAGAGCATTGGAGGGCGTGGCTTGCTCTGTGATTGGCTGCCTGACCTGAGAGGCTTCCTGTCAGCATCCAGTTGCATGTCTGCAACTGCAGGGGTGTGCAGCAGTAGACTACATTAGGGAACATGGCTCTTCGGCTCGCTAATGGGGCCTGTTGCAGGATGGGGGGGCTAACGCCCTGCCTGGGAGCTGCACCCAGCGTGTCGAGGAGGCTGCACCGTGTCACTGCCAAAGCTGAATGGGAAACTGTATTTGTGTGTGTTGCTTAGCAAACAGTCCTCTCGTACGCCGCTCGTCCACAGGTGGACAGTTCATCCATTTTCCTCTCCCATGCAATTCAAAGTCTGCTCAACAGCAACGCAAAACACACCGTCAAGTTTAAATCATTTATTTAACAAATTTGTCATCTACAAATAAAAGAAACGAACATCTTCAGAACATAATCACTATAACAGCAATAGGAACATTAAAAAGGTTAAGAAAATTAAATAGAGCAATTAAATACGAAGAGTAAACGAGAAGGCCGGCGGTATTTACATGGCAAACCCTGCGATTTCTAACGGCGTGGTTTGGATTTTACACACACACTCTACTCAGGGTACCCATTTTCACACGGGGTGTCATGACTGTAGCATATATATATATATATATATATATATATATATATATATATATATAGACATGCTACAGTATATACATATATATACACACACAAGTGCGTACGGGTGCAGTGCGGGATGCTTTTATTGCCGTCATTTCAAAACCTTATGACTGGAGGTCAGCAAGATTATAAAGAGTGCTGGGGATAAAACCGTATCTGGACACAGGAACATTTTCTTAGTATAACTTCTCCTTTCAACTGAAGGAATTCATCACAGAGTGGAACACAACAGGGATGTCCCTGTAAGTTACACTATACTCACTTCTGCTTCCAGGGGGGGAAACCACTACAACAACCAAAACTCACACAGGTGTGCGTCTGTCCGATGGGGTGCAGTGTTTAACATGCCAAAGCACAAGGGGTAAAAACAGACCTGTCGAATTGTTCATCTGAGCACTTTGGATGCCCAGTTTGGTCAACGTATGTAAGGAAGTTCCTGTTTTACTTAAGAGGAGCTACGCTGGATTTACAATTTAAAAAATTACCAGACACTGAATGGAATATTTTGACAATGTTACTAAGGTAAAGACAAGCTAAGAATAAACATGTGCACTGGAACATTAATCTTGATTCAAATTAAGTCCACGTTGCGTCATGGACCCTGTTTTAAAAAAAAAAAAAAAAAAAAAAAACACCTTTGATTAGCTCAATTACTCTTAAAAGTGAGGTTAAATGCAATTTACTACACTGAGGTTAAGAAAGTGGGTGTGAAAACGGGGGAGGGAAAAAAAAAATAAAATAAAAAAATCACCGCCACATGCACAAGGTTACCCTTCTGCGGAATAACTGGATTTGGAGGCAGAAGGAATGTTTAAATATTAGAGCGCCCTCTGCTGTCCACATGGGTGTGCTGCAATACCCTTTCTGAGATACCAATATGTCGTCTTCTGTAGACCAGCAATACTGGCAGCCATATCTAAGGGCACTTTGACGCACAGAACACCATAAAACATATGGAAAAAAAAATGCAGGGAAAATATGAACATTATCGCTGGAATATTTACAACCGTGACAAGCAAGGACCTCATTTAAATAGCGCTCTTAAATGACATTTATGTTCTGTATTGTATAATTCAACATCACAACAGTTAAACAATTAAAAACAGAGAAAAATAACATAAAGGTTAACAGGACTTACATTTTCTTTACAATCAAACAGACAAATTCTAGATCACATGATTTGTCGCAAAATAAAAAACAAAACTGGCAACAGGAATATGGGCACACTTTACAAAACGGACGACTCACTCCCTACGGCCACTTCTAGCTCAGTTCCACTGCATGCTGCAGAGTGTGCCGACTCCCCAAACACCTCCAAGTGCCATGGACTCCAGAGCAAATTTCTCCATTTTGTGTTTAAAACAGGGTCACACCACGATAAAGTAAGAAAGAGTCCTTTCCACTCTGGTTACACAGGGACTTCGTTTTTTAAAAATATCCCAGAGATACTTCATATTAGAAAGGGCACACAGGTTTGTCTAAGAGCATAACAGCTGTTTTATAATGTTATAAAACATAAAATGTTTTATAATTTATCGTCTTCATACTACACTGATGAGTAGATAGCTGCCTCAAGCAAACACACTGGCAAAACTGATCAGAAAACGAGTATTAAAGGTTCTATGCTGGTAAAACACAACGTTTTTCAGTCACCGCAGGAACATTGTGTGTTACTCTGGTTTGTTCAGTAGTCCCACTCATTCCCTTATTGCTCTCCACCCCACATCTTCTAAATTATCTCAACCTCTGACACAGAGTCGCCATTCAGTGTTATGCCACCAAAATTTATGTACTTTCTGATCAGCTTCTTTCTTCTAACCCCCCCGTCCCACTCGATCCCACCTCACTTGCTGTTCTTACTCTCAGACTCCTCCTTCCTGGCTGATGAAATACTCCGCCTCCCTCCTGTTGCCAGGCAGTGGTTGCCGTGGGGACTCCCTGGAGCTGTGGTGGCGGCTGCGAAAGGTTGTGTGGTTGGTATGGTGATGGTGAGGGGGGGGAGGAGGCGGACGATCCCGCAGGGAGGGGGGCACGGCCGAGGCCTTGATGGGGATGATGCGGGTGTCCATGACCTCGCAGTCCACCTGCATCATCATCTCGTAGCCCCGGGAGGAGTCATACCTGCTGTCTGTAGGAGACAAAGCCAGGAGGAGACAGGAGTGCATGTTACTCACACAGGGCAAAGAGAGACCCAGGCAGGCAAGGGCGTGCATGTGACGCCCACCCCAGACAGGGTATGTAGCTGCAGAGCCCGTTACCATTTTTGGACATGGCTGGCATCACCAAAGACATCTTGGGGCGTGTCGTTTTGTTGTGGCTGATGGCAGGCAGCAACAGGTGGTCCTGTGGTGAATAAAGCAGATGTGAGCTTAGTCCACCACCAGGGGGCACACAGCTAAAAGACAACAACAACATTAGCCAAGCAGCAAACTGGTGTCCTCAGTGTTACAATGACAGTTTTCTGCCTGTTTAAAATTAAATGGACTCAAACAATATTTTAGCAGCTCCAATTGATGCGTACAGCTTGTGGACTTCATAAGACCTTGCAGGTAAAGAAAGAAAACTCAAAGAACACAAATACAACAAAACTCACAAGGCACTAGCCTAATCATGTCAGCAAGATGCTGACTCATTAAACAGACATCCAGAGCTGAAGCACAGCACAACGAAGGCAGAGCCCGCAGGCCCGTGTCCACGCATGACCTACGGCAGCCTCACCCGTCTGAAGGAGACCACGTAGAAGGTGTCCTCACGTCGATCGATGGCGTCAAGGAAGTCGCTGTATGTAACCTCAGGGCCTGGAAACACTTGAAGTTGACTGTGTGTAAAGGTGGGGGGGGGGGGGGGGGGAAGCATTAATTTGCTGAATATAGAATGTTTTTCATTTTAAGGAGGGACAAATTTTGAAAACC
>JABJVR010005072.1:0-13963 GCA_025773905.1 Chitala chitala | reverse complement strand
GCAGCTGTCCCACTATGACTGTTAGCAGTTGCTATACTACATATAATAAACAATGGTAACAGTGTTATATGTAGTACCCCCCCCCCCTTGTGCACACTGCCCCCTATATGTATAGTGCCTGTGTCTATCTTGCAGTAGTTACACAGTAATCATTATGTGTAGCACCCCCCCTTATGAATACACTGCCCCATGTACGTTGCAGTAGTTACACAGTACTCATTATGTGTAGCACCCCCCCACCCCTATTTGTCTACATTGCGTCATAGTTCTGGAGAAATCAGATTTCCTATCATTGTACAAGTACATGTACAGTTGGTATGACAAAGTCCAGTTTAATACTTGCATACTACCCCCCCCCCCTTCCACGTTACCCACCTCTTCAAACTCATTTGATCTCAGACAGCAGAATTTTATTCTACATCTGATACCAATTGTAATGGACAGAGGAACCTAGCAGGTTTCAAACAGGTTGACACGACCATCAGAGCAGCTCAGACAGGAGGTATAAGCAGCTGAGCTGAGACCGCAGTCTGCTGCTGTGGGGGCCAGTTCAGTTCTTGTCTTGACCCCACGGATCACATCATCGTCTTCACAGTCAACCCACTGCCATTTTCAGGAGCCACTATAACATGAGCACCTATTTCCTAGTTGCTGAAACACCACTGGTAGTGTTGTTCCTATTTTAGTTGTAATGTTATATACACTTTACTGTTATTCAAAATCACATTATAAAAATTATAGGAATTTCGGGATTATGGGGAAAATGCTGTATTTTGGATAGAAAATGGCTACATCGCTCCTCCCTTAGTAGTAATCTGTAAACTAAACAAGCAGTGTAATCGTTCTTCTTAGTGTTTAGTTTTTCTATTTTGCTTTACAGACTGTTGATGTTTAATGGTATTCTGTTATCCGTGTTATGGTTTCAAAGATTAGGAGACAGGGAGACACATGGGAGTAACCTGTTACAGGTCAGTGAGGAAGTCAGAAAACTCCCACAGCGGAATGTTAGACAAACATTGTTCCTACCCACCAAAGAAGGCAATTTTAATTTAACACACAGAGGGGATATTTGTCATATAAACCCATATAAACCCTCTGTTTAACACTCATCATTGATGTGTAGCTCACATAAAAATGGGGCTTTTTAGCATTTCAATTAAAAGGGAAATTTTAAGAAGTTAAATTAATAAATCCATTTGCACTCTGAAATGGAAAACAATCGTTCCTTAACATGCTATGTTGCAATTCAGCCACAGTATTCTGGGTCTAGTCAAGACAAGTGGATAATGAAAACTAGGTTTTCTCCAGATATCTTTCACTGACCCCCTCAGCAGAAACACTAACCAGGTGCTGCAAACGTTCTTGTACTTTGCAACAATGAAATTTACCCGACGGCAGGGCTGTATTTTGATGAAACAGAGCACCGGGGGCATCACGACTCAGAAACAACACCTTTTCATAATTTTCACATTTTCATATTTGCTTTATAAACATACTGAGTACCAGCATGCAAACATGAAAAAGTGACAATATAAAAAAAAGCAAAAACACTTCACAGCTATTAATGCACATTAATAAGAAGTAATATAAAAAAAAGGCAGCATAAGCAATGCCTCATCTTTATTCACAAGGTTAATGTTATATAATATAATACCAACATATAATTTGAGTGTTCATGGTTTTATTTGATGTTCAGCATCCGAAACTTTAAACTCCTGTTTAAAGCTATGGGTAGTATTGAGTTGATCTCTAAGAGACACCGTGTCGGCTACATACATGGTGACACCAGCACTAAGATAATCCTCTTATCTGGTGTGCTGCACTGTGCTGGCAGCCACGACTTGGGTTTCAAACCTACTGGATCTGTTTGCCCATTACATTGGGGTTTTGGGCAGGATAAAATACTGCCAGTGAGGACCGCCACGGTTTAAGGGAGGGACGGTGTCACAGTGGCTAAGAGAGGGGGAGTGCATCAGCTACGAACGTGGTGATGGTGTTGTGTTCTGTGGGGTGGAGACAAACGTTTCATTAATTTTACAAGAATGAGACTCAGCTCTTTAGCTCAGCTGGTTAATTCTCTTGTCAGGTGAGCTGCAGATTTAAACAATGTGAAAACAGTACCAATAAACACAGTCTATGTAAGTTCTGGAAGTAACATGAGTAAATATGCCAATGAATTCAATCTGAGCATTATTAACTAATTAAAAGGCCTAATTTTTTAATGAAAGTGTAATAAAAAATTTTGAGTGTCATTGAGTACAAAAAACATGTTAAAACATATATATAACACATACATGATACAACAAAATTGGATCTCTGTGTTAAAGCCGTCCCCTGGGGGAGCAGTGACCAGCTATCTTTCAGTGCCTGGGGAACGAGCACTAAGTGTCTTGCTCAAAGACACACCCAATGGCTGGGCCAGGATTCGAATCTATAAGTGATTGTGATGCAGTTGTAATGTTCCTATCTTACAGTTGTTCTTTGAGCATGAACAAAGCTCTAAAATGTATGTGGACATGGCAGCATTAGACATGTGGACAGGCAGCATTAGACATGTAGACAGGCAGCATTAGACATGCGGACAGGCAGCATTAGACATGCGGACAGGCAGCATTAGACATGCGGACAGGCAGCATTAGACATTATGGCAGACCTTGCACTACACCTGTTTGCTTTCAGCACTTACGTGTATCCCTCCATCACACGCCGTGCGTAGTCAGCAGCCTCGGTGAAGTAATGCAGGTAGGACAGCACCTCACTGGCTACACTCAGGACTCTCAGCAGGTACAGATGAGTGTCTGCAAGCAGCAGCTCCTGTTTCTCCAGACACTCTCGGCACAGGTTTACTACCTGAGGAAGGTTAAAGGAGGTAGTTGTGTAGTTTACACCTTTACTGTACATTCTTACAGACCAGCTATCAGGAGGACTGTGGGTGGCTATATCCATACATGGTTACTCATTCACACTGGCTCCACTCAGACTTAACTTTATCAACCAATTTAGTTGTGATGTATGTAACCTTTACCTCATTATAGCTTCCCTTAGTGCGTGCTTGCTCAATTTTCTCCAACATCTTTATACTATACTCTGTTACTTCCTTCACAGCTTCTGCAGAAGGCTGGGGAAGAAAGTCAGAAGCAATAAACAGAGAGCACACAAGTTTCCTCTCACCGTGAGCTACTTCTTAACATTGTAGATCTGATGTTTCATAATGTTCCTGTATGAAGCAATATACTAAACAATAAAGGGCCGTGGAAGCATTTTTATGAATACTTGTTAAAATAAAATCATATATAAATTCTGACTTTGTGTATCTGTAGCATAAAACAAAACTATATGAAAGTTTAAAGAACCTATCTACGTACTTTACTGTAAATTAAAATGTAAAGGCCTTATTGAGCACTGGAAAAGCAACATGACTATTGCTGCACTACCTAAGTTTTTTTTTTTTTTCTTTATTTTAGCAACTAAATTTGATTGTGCCTTTTTATTTTGAGCCTCCTTATGGAACACTAAATTAACCTTTCAGATCTTTCAAGCCTTACTGTGCCAGGGCTGGTCTGTCTGATTGAAGGAACACACACATTAGTGTACATGCTGGTGGCCCTGTGGTGGGCTTTGCTGCTGCGTCCTGCTATGTGCTATGCACTTTAGTTTGTTTCTATTCTGGCAGGTGTGTTGGAAACACTGAGTGTCTCAGCTCTGTAAATCCTGTGTCTCCTCAGCTGGAGAATATCACACTGACAGAAACCCAGTTTGTGTATTGGGTGGAATAAAAACTGAGTCTGAATACCTCACAAGAATTGGAAATAATGTTTCATGTTAGGAATGTTAATTTCTATTTAATGCAGATGACACAAAGAATAACACTTTAACTGTATATATTCTAAAACAATACATTTTTGGGACAAAACTTTATCAAAGATACAATTTTCCTCGGATTCATGCATGTGGTTATTTACAGTATGACAACTAACGCACTCACACAAACACTTTACTATATGTTTGTACAGACTGTTTCAAGCGAAAAAGCTATAAAATTATCACATCGTTATGTAATGTACCGAGAAGGTATGTCTATTTATATCAATGTCTTTACTTTTCCATGTTTACTCACTTCATGGTGAAGCACAACTAGTGTAACCGTGTCAGTGTCGCTGAGTGAAAGGCTAAATTCATGTCATACAAACAGGAAATACGATTTATATAATTTTTTTTCTAAATATGTTACACAACAGACCCTAATAATATATTAATACATTATAGAAAACTTTGCAGTGCCAAAATACCTTCTTGCCAGTAACATCTTTAATTGCCATCATGAGGTCATCCTTCAGGTGCTGAGTGCAGTACTGACAGGTACAGTCAAAGAAGTATCGCTGTTTAAGCACATGTTGGCGGTCTGCAGACATATTTAGGAAGTCGACGTAGCTGACTGTAAGCTCCTCCCCTTCAGCAATCTTCTCCAGGGCCCGCAATTCAATTCTGACAAATGGAGCAAGACAGGTGCAGGAATAATGAAGAGTAAACAGGGTAATGGAGGGAGGTGATGAACTTTGTGTTCGGTAATGTTAGAATACTCGGGAGGGGCTGGGCAGCCAGTCAACCTTTGGGCCCCCAGATATTTTTTTCTCTATGCTGTCGAGTTTTTGGTTTCTGTCCTTCCTTATCACCTGGATTTAACTTTAATCATCCACCCACTGTTAATTATTTGTAATAGCTGTAATTTCTTCCTGTAAAGTTCTTTGAGGCAACTTGTTGTGTAAGGCGCTATATTAAAATTATTTAAATCAAATTAAACTAAACAGACTGTAATGTTGTGAAAATGTAAGATTACACAGCAATTTTAAAGCAATGTTCTATGTTTACTTGTAACGTTTAGGCAGCTGTGAGGTGATGCGTGAAATGTAACTGGGCAAAGAGAGGTTTATTACAAACAGGGTTACAGTGAGAAACAAGGCTCAAATACAGAACCCACATGAGGAATGCAAAGGATGAATAAACTAGAAAGGCATAGAAACAGGGGGAAAGGAGAACTAAGGGAAGGACAGGTGCAGAGCATGACGTGGTACTCTGGAATCTGTTATCAAATACCACATTTCGTCTAAACATCTGAGGCCATTGGAAAAATATGCAAAAATTGAGGGTAGCAAAAAGTTTGCATTTACTGTTGTCATTTTGGTCACTGTTTCCTAGTTTTTCCTACTCTTAGCTGAGTGGTTTTTGTTCTGTACTCCTTTATGCTAAAACAATATTCAGTTATTCTGTTGTTCCATACCTGTACTGTAATGACTCCAGGAAATTAAATATTTATGTTTGCATCATAAAGCAAATTGGAATTTTTTTAAATAAAGGCAATTAACCCAGGAGAAATTT
The DNA here is from genome assembly GCA_025773905.1 of Chitala chitala. Lineage (NCBI taxonomy): Eukaryota > Metazoa > Chordata > Actinopteri > Osteoglossiformes > Notopteridae > Chitala > Chitala chitala. The sequence continues at coordinate 8,587 of JABJVR010005072.1, read as the reverse complement.
AATGAACATTTTGACACATTCACTGGAAATTTGTGACAAGTTTTCAAACTGCAAAATGATGACTCCACTCAGTGACATTAAGAGAAGAGTCATAAATATTATGGCAAGTGAGGAGTAATTCAACTCCTTTCATGTAAATACTGTAGGCTGTATAGGATTGCATGGACTAACCCCTTATTTAAGTCAAGGCTGATATGTTAAAATTTACAAAGATTTTAATTTAAAAAGCAAAGACAAAAAAACTAGAATAAGATGATCCTTTTTAAAAATTTTTATATATTTATATTTCCTAAACCTGAGGTGCAGAAACAGACCTCTTTATACCAATGGCCATTCCAATATTAACAAAAAAAAAAGTCTAAGGCAAAGTAAATAAGCAATACTGATGTAAAGACAAACACATACACACATGCAAATACTATAGGAGTGCTGAAAACATGCATTTAAAAGGACAAGTACATCACATGTTGAAAAGAACAGGCAAGGTGTTACAGGACTGAGCACTACAGGATTGGCATGCCATAGGGACAATTCAAGGACATCCTTGTTCGGATGCAATGAAACACAAACGAATCAGTATCTTAAAAATATACAAAACATCCTCAGAAATGATCCTGTAGAATTAGTGGTTTCATAAATATCTAATATTTGTCTATTGACCAAGGTTAGGGTCTGTAAGTAACTGAAAGGCTGCATATGACCTTACTAACAGCCAGCTTTTATATAGGCGGCTTTAATACAGCTGCTTGACAAACATACTAGTCAACGTGGTTCTCAAGAGGACTACGGACCACCAAGGGCACAAAGACGTCAAAACATACCACTGCTAACAGGATGGGCCACAAACATAGGCATCCCACTGCTCCAAGAGACAGGCTAAATCCAAACTCATGACAGTATCCGACAGGTGCAATCCCTACTTCCTGCTCTTACGCCATCACGTTCAATCTTTAGTTAGTGCTAGAGGCAGCCAACTAGAGGTTATCTGAAGCGTACAGCTACTCACACCGTACAAACCCACCTTACTGGTGTGTGAAACAAAGAGTTCAAAGCTGTTTTGCTGAAAAACACACAAAATCCACACTTTTTGCACAATTGTAAGATGGTAAACTCAGACTTTTGAACATAAATCATCATACACAGGAATCCCAATTTAAGGCTAACTATACTAAAAATGTGGTAAGAATTTACAGTGTTGAACAAACATACACACATATTGTCTTTTAAATGCCATAAATGCAGATAAAATGCTTGCAAAAAACATTACACTTTACACAAACACATTTTCACCTTGAATTTTTGTGCTTTAAGTGAAAATTCAAAATTTTAAATTAATCTCCCTCTATTGATGTTTTTTACCAATAAATCAAGGGATGAGTTGATGTCAGGACACGCACTTGCCATGATTGAGGATGACCGTGCAATTAGGCCAGCAGTCATGGTTGATCAAACATAGGTTGGGAAACAGGCCTACACCAACTGCCTGTAGCCCTCTCTGGTCACTCAGGGTGAAGCCATTACAGTTAATCTGGAAAGACTGTCTGTTAGTACACCAGTAATAATAATAATAATAATAATAATAATAATAATAATAATAATAATAGATAAATCTTGTTATAAAGAATAATCTTAAAATAATGAAACTTGTCAGCTACATACCACACCGAAAACATGAGAGATGCTGTCCACCCCATGTCGTCGGCTGCTCTGAGGGCAGTAATCCAGGAAATTGTGCACATTCGCCTTCAGCTCCTTAAGGTCATCAGGAGGCATGTCTGCAATGTGGTCCTGCAGTTCTTCCACTGTGGTGAGCTGACCATCAGACATGACACCACCGTCCTTCTCCAGACGCCACAGAATACGTGCTGCCAGACTAAACACAGATGAATAAGTGTGTAGACATTTACATTCATTACCTTTGTACTTAATTAGATATTAGATATATTCATTAACACACACATGCATACACGTAGTTTTTACATTCATTGATGTGCATTTCTACACCTCCATACAAATTGCACAGCATATCTTCCTTTCAGGTTGAAATATATGTAATATTAAAACTAATCAGGTATAGCAGGATGCTTTAGTGGCTAAACTACCCCATAAATCATTGTTCATGGACCTGAGTTATACTGTAACAGAGTGTATGGAGCATAATGCAGGTAATGCTGGGAAGGGTTCGTCACTGGAGAAGCACTAGCCCAACATTTGTCACTCATCATGTCTACCTGGGGCCATGTAGACTGAAGATTACAACCAGATATCCAAGGCAAAGCCCAGAGAGGCACAGGGAGAGCACAGAGAGATCACAGGGAGGCACAGGGTATAGCACAGAGAGGCACAGGGAGAGCACAGGGAGGCACAGGGAGAGCACACAGAGGCACACACTTTAGCTTCCCACCCTGGAGGCAGGACAACAGTGCTATCTACTGTTTACCGGATGTTCTCGTTGGGCGCCTTGCCATACTTCTTGATGGCAGAGCACTCCTGCTTGTGCTCATCCCATCCAGCACGCTGGCAGGTACGGTCGCAGTAATGGGCGAACCTGCACTGAGCACACCTGTGCAGTTTCTCCTGCTGTCGGAAACAGCTGTGGCACACCTGCTGAAAGAAACTGCAAGGCAGCAGAGACAATTAAAGACAAGCATCATTGTTAGTTGCAGCACAAAGTCAGGACTGAAACACAAAACACCTTTACTGGCTTTACTGGAAACAAGTGATGTGATTCTTTGGATACTTTAAGGGTGAGAAAGTGATGGAGTGTTTACTGGGTTCAATAAATTATCCTGCTGTCCAGCCCAAAAGATCATTGGATGCCCACTTCCTACTTTGGAGGAGATACACAGTTCCCATTGCTTCAAAAAGGCCAACAGCATCATTAAGGATCCGTCTCACCCTGGTCATTATCTGTTTGAACTGTTATCATCAGGCAGATGGTACAGAACAATTGAAACAAGGACTAACAGACTGAAAAATAGCTTTTATCTCAGAGCTGTACAAGCACTAAATGCAGTGCAATAAGGGATATGGGTAGTGCAATAAGGGATATGTGCAATCCGGGAATGGCTGTGTGTGTTTTGTGTTCATTTCTTTTTTTTTTTTTTTTATATATTTTTTTTTACTTTGCACCAGAAAAGGCACCAAATTTTGTTGTACGTCACATGTTCAATGACAAGATATTCTTATATTCTGATTCTACAGTCATTATTTAATTATCATGTGCACACAAATATTTTACACCAGTTCCACACCACTTATTTTTACCTATTCCTGTCCTAGGCAGATAAACACATACCATAGCAATGCTAAAAGCAAACCATTATACCATCCTATTAATTTCAACACCATTTGACCAACATTAACATTACAAGAACAGGTACAACATATTTGAAGATTCATTTTGAAAGATTTTTTAAATGCCTTTTATGGATTTTATTTATGCATTTATTCACTGTTTAATAATACCCAAAGTGCATTGCATTCAGGACTTTTCTATAATTAAAAAAATTATAACAAGTCCTTTTAAGAATACTGCTGTGGGTACGAAGAGTATTTATTAAATACTGTATAACAAAAGTGTCAAAGTGTAAAAAAGGGGGAGGAAACACACTGACAGTCAGAGCCTTTGTAACGTCCTGTCATGATCATACAGTACTGACAGTCAGAGCCTTTGTAACGTCCTGTCATGATCATACAGTACTGACAGTCAGAGCCTTTGTAACATCCTGTCATGATCATACAGTACTGACAGTCAGAGCCTTTGTAATGTCTTGTGATTATGCACTACCTAAGGACTGTATGATTCCAAGACTAGAAGCTGAATCTCATATTAGTGCATGATCGTGAAGTCATGTGTCTGCAGAGATGTAGATTTATCTCTGCTTACTGTCACCTCAACAGTTCTCTAACCCCTGCCAAGGCAGAAATTCCATCTGCATGTGAATATATGATCCTGGAGTAGTTATGTAATGAGCTATTTTGAGATGGTATTGCAATGTGGACTTACTCAATTTGGAAATTGCTTTACAATAATTTTGTGTACTTGTCTCTCTTCTTTTGATGGGTAAGCATAATTACAAATTACTTGTTCATTAATTTTTCAAAAAATGTCCTTAAGTTTATTTTCGATCTTGCATGTTCTGAAGTGTATTATCTTAGGGCATTAATATTTTGAAAGGCATTCAAAAATTTGTTTATCCAAGCAGCAACTTTTTCTGAATTAAATAATTAATTGCTGCATGTGAACCTAAACATACGCACATTACAGTTCAGCCTCAGTACTAAGTGAAGGTGTAGCGCTTGATCTCAATGTAGAAGTTAAGAAAATTGGACAAAATAAGAGAATATTTGACCTTTTGCACACAATAGAAGTCAGCAAATTTAAAGCAGGTTTCAGGCTGTGCCTCCCTTTATGATCTTGGAGGCCTGGTACAATTGAGTCTGGTTGGTACTAGAATGGGAGACCACCTGGGAGTACGCAGCTCTGTACATGGCCCACTGGAAAAGGAAATGACAACCTGTTCCGTTCTCCTGCCAAGAAAATAATACCTATGAAAGCATCCAGAGTGGACCTGGCAGTACTTTACTCACTCTCCCTGACCTCCTGTATTCCTCATTAAGAAATATTTTAATTGTGTGGTTTTCTGTGGAACAGGGTTTCATAACTTTTATTGTATCATGATACAAATGAGAGTAGTTTTGAAATATAATTATGATTTCACTGGTGGATAATCTGTTGCATTCAATATTCTATCAGTGAATGTGTTTCCAATTGGCAAGGTTTCCATGATAATTTTTTAAAATTCAACTTTATATTGTAGCAGTGCTGGTTAGCTATCACACAGACGCAGGACACAGTGGTACAGTGGCCAATTCTGTTATTCACTGTCCGTACAAGGACACTTGGGCTAATCGTATAAGCACGATAACCCGGACACACATACCAAGGAGATGAAGCAAGGGGTACATTCACACGCTCAAACACACCCAGGGTGGGGCACCACTATTTCACTGCTCTTCCATTGGTCGCTGCACCGGCGTTACAATATCAAAAAGCCAAAGATATATAATTACAGAACAAATAAAATACTTTATTACTTTACTTTATTTATATTCTGCAATATGTACAAAATAGCACTAGTGTGTATTGCTAAATTTACAGGTGTCAGAATTAACCCTATAATCATCATAAGACAATGTTGCCACACAGCCTTGGGCCTTAACAGGCTGTAAACGGCCCTGCAACTCACAACGCCAAAGTTACAACTATGGATAAGAGCTGCTTTCAAAAGTCCAATCTCTAACTTTAGACCTATCTTTAAGTGACATACAAATTTCACCTAAAACACATTTTACAACTTACCAACAAAATGTTCACTCCTACCACAGAAATCAACATTTCTTCAAGCCTTCTGTGTGCCAAAGTTATGCCATTTAGTCCATATAAAACTCATCAAAGCTTAAAATAGAATGCAGATGTACCAAGCAGAAACCAGATCAAATGCAGTCAACCAGGTCACAGACATTAGGCTACATGTGCTTTTAGATGCCCAAATCTCCAAGAACCAGAACAACATATATCAGACTAAATGCTACTGAGACACAGAACTCTATTCAGTTCAATTCAATTTATTTTTATATAGCACCTTTCGCAACAGCGTGCCTCAAAGCGCTTTACACAGAACTCTACACCACTACTCTGCAGTAATAAAAAGTCACATCTATTCAATAACATCAGTCTACAGAAAAAGACAGGAAGTCATAAACTCTGGAAACTGAGAAAACTAAATCTTAATACTTTTGTATACAACATATAAAACTATGCTTTGACATGATTATCAAAGTATTTGTGAGTTCTGTGGTTGAAATTGAGATGACTAGATTCAAAATGAATGGTACAACAATCTTGTAAAGTTGTACGTCCCCCTTTTGGTCTATTCCTGTGGACTCCTCATATGTACTACATCTGGCTCCATATGTTCCTCTCTGTAAAGTCCATACAGTTTTTATTTATAAGAGCACTGAGATATCTACAAGCTTCTTGTTATATCTTTGGCAGGTGAAGAGTATAATTAATAAACTGCGCACGTCAACATCTTATAGTGTAACATTACTGTTCAGCCAATTTCTTAGGAAAGGGGGAAAAAAGAAATAGTGTTTCTGCATTACAGCCAGCCTGCTATCAATGGTTTCCATGTTATTTGTGACAAGTCATTACTAAATTCAGGCTAAATCCCACTTTACATATTAGCAAAGATGCAAAATGAACATTACGGAGAGCAGCGTTTCTGTATTTCAGGAGATAAGAAAACCTGCCCACCTTTAATCTTCTCCCACTTTAGCCAAACATGGCTCGTCAGACATACCATACTTCACTGGCCTAGCTCAACACCATGTTCTGTTGACAGTGCTAAAGCTTGTGATTAAAAACTGCAGTTGACTTTGATCCTGAACAACAAGACAACTTTGCTAGGGGTTTGTGGTGTAACGTTAAGATTAAAAATGTGCTTCAGCACAACATGTTTATCCTGTAAAAAAATGTGGTGTTAGCATAAAGTGTGGGGACTGCCTGTAGAGCACAAGGTGCAAAAATTCAGCTGTCAGTGTCTGGAAGAACTGTAATGGTCTGCTTCCATTTTACTTTTTAAAAATACTGGTAGATTATGCTGCTCATCCAGTTCATCATAGCCAGATATATGGTTGAGGATTTATGTTACATATCATTTAACAAACACCTAAAACAACAAGCAAATTTGTATCACTCTTTAAAAAATTAATTATGCAAAAATGAGTTCATTGTGGGAAAGGAATCTTTTAAATTCACCTGTAAAGGACTTCAAATGGGCATTGCCAGCTGAAGACCTTCCACTTCATGTGCTGATGTTTCTGGAATAGAGGAAGACCCTTACCTGTCAAACACAACAGCAGCAAAACTAGGCTCAGCAAAGACTACATCTCCTGGCCCAAAGTTCTTGGCAGCTCTGAGGCCACGGCCCTTCTCGAGGGCATCAAACACTTCCACTTTTTCCATGGTGTCCAGAGTCATGTCCAAAATCCTGATGTGTACAGTGGAAAGGATGGCAGGTAGTGGAGGAGCTTGTGTCTGTTCTGGACAAGGACCTGCACACAGACTGTGTTGCCAGGACACCTGCTCAGGCCCAGTGTCCCTGTGTTCCCCCACCCTCCCCTGATCAAACAGCCAATCCCTCAAGGCTCTGCTAACTCAAAGTTTTGGGTGGGAGGGAGGGGGGTCATCCTGAGAAGTTGACGTTCATGGTGTTGAAATTAATAGGATGGAAGGTGGTGAAGGCAATATCGCATTTGTCCCTGTGCAGTTAAGGAAATGGGCTGTCCCAAAAGTATTTTTATCTGCCACTTGTGTCTGCTCATCAGCCAGAGTTTACAGCAGAGGAAAAACAGCAAGCTGTTTGGAATGGCTTAAAGAAACACTGTATTTTCAGCTGCCCTCTTCCTTTTAACATTATATACTTTATTTTAAACTGTATATTGTACATTTCACATGCTTACTCTCATCCTTAACACTGCCATCATGTTCTCCAAATATATGTAACATCACCTAAAAATATTTAAAATATATTCTTCTCTAAATAAAATATATGTACACCCATGCAAATGAACCCCTGTGCGTAAATACACTAAAACAATGTCCTGATCTGGATATTGCTGTAAAAATAGAACATATTTCTTCTCCACTTTAAAAGTAGGAGGGATCCTCGGAAAAAGTTACTTTCATAAACAAGCACGAAGGCTTTAGGGTTGCGTTATTTCATGCAGACAAACTGTTTATAGTAAAAACAAAGAGGGGGGATACAGCTGGAACGGGAGTCTGAGTACGTCAAGTCGTTTCAGCCTGACAATCTCCAGAAAGCACAGAGTAAGACCTGCTGCGTGTCCCCATGTATACAGCTAAGATCAATATTCCACTTATGGGTCTGTGACCATCCATCACATCAGTGTTCAATCAGAAAACACAGAACAGCAACACTGGCTGGGTATGATTATGCTCTCATGTTACTATGGGGGGGGGGGAATAAAAATCTATATCTACAGTCACCTCAGACCTTTTCACAAAACCAGTTGCTCACCATTGGAACATTTAAACGGTGCACTTCAGATTGTATATGGTACATTTGCCCCCAAACAAAACACTTTCCACTGTTGCTAGTAACCCAATATGCCTAAAAGTATGCTGTGAAAACTATGTAAAATCCAAATTGTCACATACATAACCATACACAGTATGTCATGCAGTGAAATGCTTATGACTGTCCATAACCTAGAAAACAGTTACGCTAAAAATATAATTTTTAAATAGCAGTGCAGTTTTATCAAGAAAATTTACATTTAAACTAAGTTAGAACTGTGATAAAATTCAATTGAAAAATATGTTTACAGCTAAAATACAACAGAAATGTAAAAATTTAAACAGGAGCAAAATTTACAATAAAGTATACATTAAAAAAATTTATATATATATAAATTTTGCACTACTGCTTTCAAATACTGTATATTTTATGTTATATATATATATATATATATATATATATAAAATATACAGTATTTG
>JABJVR010005071.1:0-13965 GCA_025773905.1 Chitala chitala | reverse complement strand
GACTTCACAACGAGAAAAACTGACACTCTTATCCACATGCTGGCTGGTGTCTCTCTCACCCTAACGGGTTTGCAGCTGTGCAGTTCTGAGTCTCTGAACTATGATCATGTGATCTTTATGATAACCTTATATGTAGAATGAAACAAGAGTGTAAAATGTGGCAATTCAAATAAACAACCTGGTTATATATGTTATGAAAAGCTCACGGTAATTACTACTGCTGGCGCATGCTGTACATGCCAATATAACTGTTATATTTTGCTATGGGGCTGCTAGTGTTCCTATTATTTATTAACCCCTCTCTAAATTCTCTCCTAGTGTATGTCCATGTGCATCTGCTTGGGCACCATCTGAGCAGGATGCCTTCTTAGAGCTGCTGACTTGTAATGTACCCCCTTGGATCAAGCTTCGTATGTGAGGCACCAAAGGCCATTGTGAATTACTTCAACACCAGGAGCAAAGGAGTACTAAATTGTGTTGTTTACATCATAGAGCTACTAGCATTCAAAGTCTGAATAAGTACCTGTTTATTCTGTAAAGTTAGCATGCCCAGGAGGGGCTTGGCAGCCAGTCAGCCTTGGGCTCCCAGACGTTATTTTTCTCTACACTGTAGAGTTTTTGGTTCCTCTCCTCCACTATTGTCTGGCTTCATTTGAATCCATTCTTACAGTTTATCCTTTAATATCTGAAATTTCTTGTGTAAAGCACTTTGAGGCACATTGTTGTGAGAGGTGCTATATAAAAATTAATTGAATTGAATAAATCTTCACTTGATATGGCAACCTGTAGATGCAAATTTAATTTAATTTTAAAATAAAAATTAAAAAAATTATAGTACTTTTATTAATCCCAGAGGGAAAATATGTGTCTGTATTTAACCCATCCCCTGAGAGTAGCATTTGGGCAGCCAGCCACATGTGGCACCCATGGATCTACTGCTGAGTGTCTTGCTCAAGGACACACTTGGCTGAGCTGGGATTTAAAATGGGAGACTTTTGCATCTCAGCCTGATGTTCCCCCCATTCAAACACCAGGCTTTTTTTTTTTTTTTTTTTTTTTTTTTTTTTAGTAAAGGTGAATAGTTCAACTGGTGGGTTGGTGCCCCACCCTGGGTGTCCCCTGCACTGCGCCTTATGTGTTCTGGGATGGGCTCCAGGCTTACCCACGACCCTTAACAGGATAAAGCGGTATAGAAGATGACTGACTGACTGACTGAATAGTTCAACATTGTGATCTATAATATGGGGTAAAACCACACCGCAGATGAACCTTCATTGCTGATGACCTTTGTTAACACATTTTACAAGAAACAAAACTGAACTACCCAGCCAACCTTATAACTAAGGTGGCTTCCATCAAGAAGAATATAAAATCATTCCTCATTTAACATCTAAAATTTTCAGTTATATTATACATCAACATGGAATACTTCATGTTCTATATTATCTTTATTATTGCATGGGAGAATTGCAATATTTCCACCCAGGACTGTCACATGAACACACAGCTTCCAATCCACAGTATCTTAGAGCTGAGACAGTTCTATTCCACAAAGTATATCCACACCTCTTAAAATCAGCACACATTCTTATGTACATAATCTGAACAGAATTCAAAATATTACATAACAAATGGTTGGTCTTTAAATATCAATTCTTTTTAGGCCTAATGAATCAAAAAAATATAATACTGTTGAGATCCTAACAAAGAATCTCAGCAGTATTACTTAGAAAAAAAGGAAGAGTTAAGCATATTATCATGGCCAGAGAGGACAAGTTCCCTAGTGTGGACCCAGTAGCAGATTCTCCAGACCAAGGCTGGGTTTAAATGTCAGTTATAGTACACAAAGCATTAACACAAAAAATCCAAATGCTCAGTCCTGGGTACGAAGGAAAACTAGGTGAGACCAAAACAGAAATCCAAAAGAGATCTTCGAACAAAACCCAGTCAACAGGATCACCAGAGTAAAATAATACAGTCAAACAATAATCAGAAAGTTTTACAAAAACAGGATTCATATTTTTGAGTTTATGTTAATGTCATAGATTATCTCTGTACAAGACTCCAACTGATAGCTTGAACACAAGACAACTAGAAAAGCAATGTCAAGGTTTAAGAAGCATAACTAGACAGAGAGTGTGCGAGAACAGCCAGGAACCAGGGAAGGGGGGGGAAACCTAGACCGGGATATGAAAACAGGCCTGGTTGAAAAATGGAGCAGGGCAAAAAATGGCCCAGAAAGCAGACGTGTGAGACGGGAGTGTGATACATATAAAAAATCTGAGAAATCTAAAACATTGTATTAAAAGTCAAATCAATAATTACACTTATAGCAGCATGCACTAAGAATGGTCTATGTTGTAGAAAGACAGGTCCATGCAGGCAGATTCATCTCTCTGGCTCAGTTAAATTCTGCTGAAACAGTTATTTGCTACATTAGAACAAAATCATTTATATTGCTGATTTACTTTAAGTTCAAATGAGACAAACATGTACTGTTTGTACTGTAGCACTCAGATCAGCTTTGCTCTTTACTCTGTCACCTGTAAAGAGCTGCAACCTCCAAACTGAAACCACCCCCAGGCCCAGCTGGCAAACTCTGTCTCTGTAAAATAACCGTCAAACATCTCCTGCAGTGGTGGGGTTTACTGAGGGAACGTGAATAAGACTTGATGGTTATCTGCGTTTACACTTTGCAGGGGTGCCGTGTTTGCTATAATATTCTGTAATGAACACTGATCACTAAAGTTTGCTGTTTTATTCACAAATGAGTGTTTGAAGCTGGGTGCTCTAGCGTGCTTCTGCTTGCTTCTGACATTAACATCTGTTTTACTCTGTTTTTGTTAGTTTGATTGTTTGAGGCCTTAGATCTTTTCATTTGTCCATCAAATGAAACTTCTAGTTAATCTGTGGTAAGGACGATTCCCCATCATTACATAATATATGGCTGCCATATGTTTGAAAATAAATAATAACACAACATAAATATGTCTATACCGCTCATTTTTTAACAAAATAAAAGATGACAAAAGGCTGTTCTGGTAAGAAGAATCAAGTGAAAGAATAGTTTTTAAAAGGTGAAGCAAGAACTGAAGGAAAACCCTTCTTACATTTTGCCTACATGCTTATGTTGTACATAATGTACAGCACCAAACCAGCTTTCTGCTAAATTATCTGTCCGTGTGGTTATTAGTCACATCTTAATTCCCTTTGATTTGGCTCCAGGTGTCAGTTATAACATGTCAGTGGAAAGGGGAAGGCGTCACGTCAGAGGCGGAAGCTGCGCTGCAGGTCTGCTGGTTATCAGCTACATCCTCTCACTCCAGCTTCTTATCACCCCGTTAATCTCTCCTCGTACCGAGGGGTTTGCAGAGCTGCAGCTCTGAGGTTCTCCTGTGGTTTCTCAGTTCATCACATGCCTACAGAAGGAAACTAATAAACGCATGTTCATATGCATGATGGATGTTTAAAATTATTTTTCTGTAATACACAAGATACAGTCAGAGCACATACATAAAAAAGTATTGGATAAAGTTAGAAACCCAGTCTTATACTGAGCACACTGATAAAGACAAGACTAAAGGATGGCTAAGAGATTGATTATGTGTTCATGTTTGTTTCCATGGTACCCCTATGACCTGTGTCATGTTTAATGTTGAAGTTGGGGCTTTTGTACATAATATAATTTTGTAATAAACCCACAGATTCAGGAATACAATCATCTTTCATACCATAAGAATGCAGTTTGCATAAAATAAAAAAATATGAAACCACAGGATGTTTCTTTTTACTTTTTAGATCTTCATTATAGACCATAAAACAGTCCATAACCTCTACATTAAAACACTGATATTCTAAATATTACGCACATCAACTGATGCATGTTCAGGTTTTCAATTATGTTTTAAGCATTTCTTTCATTAAAACTAGCAATGTGACATTGTATTACAACTTTTGCACTTCTCTTTGAAAACTCTTTCACTTGACAGCAGAATATTGACCTTTGACCCTGACTCTTACCCCATTTCCAGGAATGGAGGACACTGACAGTACTTACTGGCTGTGGAAAGCATGGCAAAAAATGACACAAGGATGATGATCCTACAATGTTCTTCTTCAGCAGAACAGAGCAGCTCTCTTCAGAACAATGCTCAGAACTCAATCAACAGGTCTAAACTCTCAGTATGAGCGAGGTCCTTGTGCCCTCCAGACATCATAGATAAACCACACCTCCACCCAGCAGTCGCAGTCAGCAACTTATCAGTCATTATGGGAAAACCTCAAATGAAATGACTCTGCACACATTTTCTCCATATATAGCATAAACACACACACACACACACACACACAAAGTAGCTATGACGTTACTTTAGACTCCACCTAGCAGCAGTAGACCATGCACACAGGACCTTAAATTATCTTGCTACTTCATCTGGAAATAATTTCCTAAGTGAAAGTTATTTTCATTCTAACATTAACATCTCAGGCTTAACCAATAACTTATGAAGTATGATTAGAATTCTTCCTTCTTTCATAATTTGTTCATTAACTTTGATGAATTTTGTTTACTTGTATGAAATCAGAGAACAAAAAAAATTCAAAATCTGATTACATTTAGATTGAAACGCAATTAACACTCTGGGTATTTGGTGCAGACAAAGACCAATAAAACAGATTAAGGTCTATACATTGACACTTTAATGACAGAGAGGGGAATCCAAAATTATTAATCAAAACACCACCAAAACAAAAAAGCAAAACAGGTAAACCAGGGTACAGATTAACAAAAGTGGAAATGAGACCAGGAAAATCAACAAGAAAAAAGCAGCTAACCTGGCTGATGAAATAAAAAGGACCAAATAGAGTGGGCCAAAACAAGAGGCAAAGACACAAAGACAGCACTGCACCTGAAACGTGAACAGGAACTAAACACCAGGTTCAAACACTTTACTTGCTGAACACTTTCTCAAAACTTCATCACTTTTGTAAATTCATTCTAATGCTGACATGGAGAATGCAATGTCTACTTTTGTAGATAGTGCACTACTTAACAAACAAGATATGGCGAGATCTCTGATATGGCTGTATTAAAGGCGCTTACAAATATGCTATGTATGTCTTGCATCTGTCATGTTCTCAACATCCACTAGGTGTCAGCACACCCCTCATGTATCTTGTTACCCTGTTCTCCCTGTGTTAATTGTGGTTAATATTCCTCAGCTATGTTCTGTTTTCCCTCTGGAATTTAAGCTCCTGTCTTTGTGTGTTCCTGGCCAGTTATTGTGCTTTAGAATAGATTGTAGATCAAATACACATGTAGAGTTAAAGTGAGACAAAAGGAAAGAACCAAAAATCCACCGATCCCAGGATGCATCACACACTGTCCCCCAGTCACTGAGGTGCTGTAGCTCCACCCTCCCAAAACAGGAGTCTGGGCCGTCCACCATCCTGGAGTCGCTGTACCCTTAATATGATAGAGTGAAGAATTATAGGATAGAATGTAGATGAAAACTGCCTCTAGAAATCAGAATATACACAAACATATTGAAATGAATACATTTCTTTGAATTTGTTAATTTTAAAATACAAATATTAATAAAAATATGAGCTGTTCGGTTTATTTTAAAATGATGCCTGTGACAAAAGTGTTGTACCAAATACCGGTGTATATAGGGTGGGGCAGGTAGGGCACATGCCCTTGGCCACAACCCCAACCCCACCTGCACGGACAAAAGTTTTACAGTGTTCATCAACACCATGCAAAATTTCAGTGTTCTCCCCATGTGCTATTTTCCTTTGTTACACCCGACTCTCCAAGGCACTTATGTGGAATGAGAACAAAATCAAAAACACATGTAAAGTTAAACTGAAACAACAGGAAGGAACCAGAAATCCAGTGTGTAGAGAAAAGGCCTCTTGGGGTCTAAGACTTACCTGCTAACATTAACACTGACCTGCTGACATTATACTGTACTCATCAAAATGAAAGCATTAAGCTATGGTTAAACTGGGCCCTCATAGTCTCCAAGGAAAAAAATACAATGTAATGTTTTATTTTTCATATGAACTTTATGAATATGGTAAATAAACCAAACTGACTTACAGAAACACCTCAGCCCCACGTCTGTGTCATGAGTGAAGTTCTGGTCCTGTGTGGATGACTTTAAACATTGACAAAAATCTGATTAATCTCCTCTGTAGTCAATCCTCTTTGACCAAACCTTTACCTCCCCTTTGCCAAAGACTGTGGCCCCAGGAGCTACACAGGTATCCCATAATCCAGCTGTTGACACAGCTTTTGCATCCTGCAGGTCAAACTCAGGATCACACACTGTGTACCAGGAGTCTCCGTGCTGTAATTCCAGTCTCCCAGAGCAATTAATGTATGTTTTTTAAATAGTTTTTATGATGATTAATAATACTACTTAATTACATGTACACAATTAGTGCAGGAGGTGTTGTAACACTCCAGTTAATGTTTACAATAATGCCATACTTTTCTTCAGAGAAACGTGCAGATGAAGTTTTTGTTACTTGTGCCTCACCTGTACAGATGACTCCAGCATCCAGAGAATGACGACAGTGTCATAAAATGCTTTTGTCAGAGTGACAATCCTTCAGTGATGACTCATCACAGGACACCTCCTCCATCCAGATCTGCCCTGTTCCTGCTCCAAAGTGACCTGCTGATGGTGCTGCTGCAGCATCTCCACAGAACAGCTGTCTACACACCACTGAGGCATCAGTCCGGTCCCAGCCATAATGACACACTGTACCCCACTGTCCTTGATGAAGAACCTCCACTCTCCCAGCACAGGGACTGCCTCCATTCACCAGCCTCACATCACCAGCCACAAGACTGTCTGTAAACACAGCTACAGTTTAACTTTACAAGTTAGTTCATGTTCATCTATTGAAAACATACATTTTAATTAGTTCTCATTTTTATGCATAGTGAGAATTCATTAAATTTATTACAATTTCACAACCCAGATAGTACAGTGAACACAGAGTCAAATGTTATACATTTGCATGTTAAATTTATACTGTGGGGAAATTGTCATATTTATCGACTATGTTAATGTCTGTTATCACAGATAAATATTACATTATTACATATTGTAGAAAAGCACAGCCAGTAAACTCAATGGCACTGATGTAACGATTCACCTAGTCTACGCCGGTGTCCACCCGATGTCGCCATTCCTAATGTGTCTTTGCCTCCTGAACTCGATGTATCCCCTAGATGTCCCCCTTCCTGAGATGTACCAATTATGTTGTTATCCTTTGTTATGTCTTCCTAGCCCTGTATAATCCCCTCATTTACCCTGCCTGTGTTTGTAACCCTAGCATGTATAAATACCTACCTAGTGTTCCTGTGAGTTGCCAGTTGTTAATGTCTTGTTTTGGCTTCCCTGGTTCTAATCACCAGTGTACTCCGGGCCTTTGTTTTCAGTGAAACCTGTGTGTTTGTACCTTGCCCTGATCCTGTGGATTAAAGAACCCCTTTGCACACTAGACTTTGCCTTTGCCTCGGTGCCTACGTTCTGGGAACATGACAACTGAGAGCAGTTTATTATTTTTTATAGCACAGTGTGTGAGCTACATCCAAAACATCAATCTCACTAATTCTGTATTACTTAATTTAATCCTGTTTCATTTATTCTTTATTTAATTTAATTCATCAATTTAATTTAATTCTGTGAGGATTATTAACTACTTTTTATACTCACTTCCCTCTATTTATACCCTTTCTTGTGAATGGTGCTTTGCCAGTTGTTGAATGTTGAAATGCTGACTTCTTTGTAGATCTTTGGCTCTGTGACAGTGATTGTTAACGTTGTCCCTTAGGCATTTTTGTAAATGGGTTTAACCCTTGCCTCTCTTCCTCAGAACGTGACAATGAATATGCACATTTGTTTTCACATGCACCTCAGATTTTAGAAATCATTGAAACAGATCATGTTTATTTACATGCATTACATTAAGATTTATATTTTGTATAAATTATGCTGTTCTTTTACTGTAGGTGTTTTGGTGTTAGATCAGCCTCATTGAACTAAGGCCTGAATGTACAAAGCAGCCAGAGGGAAATGAACTCTAACCAAGAGGGAGATGTACAGCAAAGACAGCAAAAAATATATCTGAATTAGCTCAGCAGACAAATCCTGTTCTGTTGTAACACAGTGAAAGCTGCAAGGTCATGAGTTAAAGTCTGGGTTGTGGCTGTTGTGTTAGTGCCATGACCCAGATAAATTCTGGCTGCTACCAAGCAGCTGGGCTTGGGTGTTTAGAGGGGGAGGATGTAGCATAGTCTGAAAGTACTACAGTGAGAACACCCTAGTTTTCTGGACAAGAGCTCAATTTGTCCCCCAAGCAAGAGAATCAGGTCTTTAGCTCATTATCCTATGCTTGTTTTTCTGGTAACTTTGTAAACTTGCAAGTTTGAATCTGCTTTGCACCCATTGCACATACATGTATATTGGCTTAAAATGAATGTGACTCTAGTATCATTATAACGTGAGAAAACATATTATATATTCTCTTATCCTTGGGGGAGAGGGAGTACAGTCGGCTCTTGGGTGGAGTAGCATCAGAGAGAAAGTCAATGGCCCAGTCGTATAGCCTGTGAGGAGGGAGAGCAAGCATTTGAGAGTTACTGAATACATCATGAAGGTTGTGGCAGTCTGAGGGACATTAGCTAGTTTGGGACTCTCCTCCTCAAAGGCAGGGGGAGCATCTTGGATTGGAGCAGACTAGAAACATGAGGATGAGCAGAATAGCCTCCACCCTAGGATTCCATGATGGCATTATTTTCCCAATTTACCTGTGGGTTATGTACAGTTAACCAGGGTAGGCCCAGAACAACATGGACACAAGGATCATCTATTACAAAGAAGGCTATCATGTCATTGGAGTATTTGAAGACCATTAAGGTGGCAGGATCAGTGTTCTGTATGATGGGCTGCAGTGTGCCACCCAGACCCTGGACCATGAGTGGCTGAGCTAGAACAATGAGTGAAGTTACCATGTATTTGATAGTTGCAGCACAGATTAGGTTCTGATTAACCCCCAAGTCTATCACACCACGGAGGGGATAGATCTAGTTCTTGTAGAGAAGCATTAGTAGAAGACAGGAACACTGATTGTTCTCACAATCAGGAGAGTGATCCTGAATGTTGGCCACCAGGCCCCCCAAGTCTCACTGGTGACCTCCTTTAAATGGACAGATATGGCAGAAATGATCCTCTTGGCCACAATAAAAAGCATGTCTTCCTGTTCCATTGGCACTGATGTTCCTCTGGAAGGATCTGTCATAGACCAGACTGTTATTCCCTTAAGTCTGCTATGTGTCACCCTTCCCCTTGTTTCCAAGTTAATTAAATTGTAATTAATGATTAGTTGTGTTTAATTTCCTGATGTAGTTCACATGTCCTTACTTGTTCTCCATGCCTTTTTAAGCCCTTCACTGTTTTCACTTTCTTGCCACTCATGGTATGTATGCATTCATATCTTGTTAGGAGTTCATGGTTATGGGCTTTGTATAAAGTCCTTTGTGATATGTAATAAACGTCTTTGTGCATTTAGACTCAATCTTGCCATCGTTCCGTCATGTATGGAATATGTTACAGAATGACAGGCCATAAGATGAGTCTAGTGGAACAAAAGGCTGACAAGCCTGCTCCATTTGATGGTGACTTTTCAACTTGCATAGATTTTAATGATGAAGTACATGAGTAAACTGTGACCCATGCAGATGAATTTTAAACCGAAACTGACAAACTCACTTTCACAAAGAAATGCCTTACAGGCAAAGTCGCTGTGTGGGCAAAGACAAAGCAAAAAGAAATTAAGTAAACTATTCTTTGCAGACATTTTGTCATCAGCTGTTTGATTTTAGTATGCAGTCAGATCCCAAAGCATTTGGGGTTTGCTTGCCTAATGCTGATGGAGAGTTCCTTTTATGTGGAACACCCTCTTGGCTAGAAGAGGTGCAGAGTATATCTGAGTAGAACGCAACTGACTGGTCTGTTCTGTTCTTTTCAGTTCATGCAGAAATTTCCCTTCAAACTGAACAGACACCAGTCAGTGCTACTTCTCTCAGAGAGATTAAGGTCCTGGTTGTGAGTCAGTCACTGTCTGTACCCAGACTCCATGATCCCCTGTCATGGTTTTCCAGAGCATACAGACATCACTAAGGTTTTGGAACCCGGGCATCTGGATAACCTGTACTATACAGACTATTCCTAGTACATTCTCCTCAGTACCCATCTCTTCAGCTATGGCAGGTCTGTCCTCTTCACTGAAGCATTTATGACTTAAAGCCCTGTCTATCCCATCCCTATCATGTTCCATGTTAGCCCCATGTTCCTCTCTTTCTGAGCCTCTAGTTCCCTCTTTGGTCTCACCCATCTCGCCATCTATTTTGTCTGCACTGGCCAGCTTGCCTGAGTGCTTTGCATGTGTGCTGGTGTGTTCCTCATATCCTCTGATGCATCCCGCCACTTTGCCCCCTCCTTTTTCTCTCTGGTTTCAGGGATCAGGGCTCCACTTGTTCCTCCATCTCCCTTGTGCTCCATTCAGTCTTCATCATCCTCAACTCTGTCTCCCTTGTGTGCCAATTGGCTTCCCTCATCCTTGTCTTGGCTCCAGCACACTTCTTGTGATCTCCACTGTCCTTCGCTGGAGGTCCTCTGCCTTCAGCTCCCTCTCCAATGCTTTATGCTCCCTTGTCTTCTTGTCGTTGCTTGATTCCCTTGACTCATTCTTGCACGTCCTCCTCCTCGATCACTCACAGTCCCCTGTATCACCCTTGTCTTGGCCCTTCCACTGAGAATAGTGATCACAAATGCTAATCAGGCATAGTCTTTGGAGAAGGCAGAGGACTAGAGTTCTAGGTATAGTGAACACTGGGTGAGGAATGATCAGCAGGTTCCTGTTTCACTGCTATACAGTGGAGGGTTAGGCAACCTAGGCTCCTTGAGGAGTCAGGGAGCAGGACACAAAGAAGGCTTTGAGGGCCCTGGGACTGGGGATGCATTGACAGGAAGCTGCTGTGCCTGGGCAACCAGGGTTGCAAGATTCTTTGCCATTGTCATTGTACATAGGTTCAGTTGGAGGTCTTGCTGATAAGTGCCCAGCAGTCTTCCCTGCTTCTTTTTCTTTAATGTACCCCTTAGGTGATCTAGGTCTCCTGGGTCCATTATGTTCTGGTTATACTGGCAGAGTGAGGGACCAAACACTTTCTTGGGAACTTAGCTTGATGAGGGAAATGGGTGCAAGTGAGCAGGAACAGTGAAAGACCAGGGCAGTCCTGGACTGGGACACCATGGAACAGGGTCAAACCAGGGAAACCAGGAAAATCTAAGGTATAGATTGTGCATTCTTGATCCTTTGTCCTGCATCTACCTCTGTCCTTAACTTGACTTTGTTGACTCTAAGGCTCCTTACCCTTCCTTGCCTTCACTTTGTTGTCTCTGTCCAGGACTGAATAATTCAATTTAGTTAATTTTCATATAGTGCTTTTTACAACAAGGTGCCTCAAAATTCTTTACAGAAGATTTTGCAGATTTTACAGAAGTAGCAATTGAATAACCCACCTTTATGACTTTCTGTTCATCCAACGCTGACGACTCTATTTCACCTTGTTTTGGATGTGATTACTTAATATAATTTCTCTACATCTGGATTTATTCCTTTATTTGTGACAGTAAATAAGTAAATGGACAGGTATAAAAAAATACTTATCTGTTGAAGTAATGTAGTGTTCCTTGCCACTGTTGTATCTCAAAGCAGTATAAAACTCATATTTTCTTTTGTCTTTCAGCCAGTGATCTTAGAACCAAATCATGACAAGTTCCTTCACCTGTGCTTCCATCTTCCATGTCCAGATCTTCAGTTCTGTCTTTATATCACTGGTTACCTGGCATTTTGTGTGTTTTATGGACCATGTTGCTTACCTAGCATTTTTGGGGTTTTGGCCACAATCTTTTTGTAGTAAAACCAGCTCTGCATTTAGATTTGTGTGTATTTGAGAGGTTTTTCTGATTGTGACAGAATACCCTGCCAGTGTACAAATCTGCCAGGAAGTGAAGGACATCTCAGAACTGAAAACCATCTTTACCAATCTGCAGTCATCTGCTATTGTAGCAAAACCTGTAGAACCTACTCCTCCACATCCATCTGCCACTGCTGCAATGGCCACACCAGAACATTAAGATGGAATCCTGGAGTGCTGCCAGGGTTTCTTGATGGCGTGTAGCATGTATTGTGACCTCCCCCATCTGTATGTGTCAGAATTTGACCAAGTTTAGCTTGTTATATCACACCCTTGTGGCTGAGTATGGGAGTAGTCCATGTCTCTCTAGCCATATAAGACTTCTATCCTGGATATGGTGGTGCAGTTATGCTGCTTTCAACAAGATATTTGACCACTTTCACATAAATCAAGACCTTAGTGGAAGAATATTTAATCTTAAACAGGAGAACCATTCTATGTCCATTTACACCATGGAATTTTGTACCCTGCCAGCAGAAAACTGATAGGGTGAACCAGCACTCCAGTCTATTGTTGTAACCTGAATGCTGACTTACAAATGTGGACTTGCATGCAGAGGAGAGGCTAAAACAAAAAAAAAAATAAAAATACTTATCTGTTGATTTCTAGACAAGCACATTTGATGGTGTATTTACTGATTAAATTCAATTTCCCATATTCCAGGGTCAAGAAAACATTTAAAATGACCGGTCAAGACAATTAAACCCTTCTGGCTCCCTGCCAGTTCTCACCCCCATTCTGCCCAGCTCTTGTTTCTCTGCAGCAGTGCAGTGGGTCATCATGAACAGCATCTATTCTTCCCAAGAACAAGACCAAGGTCCTGACACCATTCCAGCTGGCATGAGGTACATCATTGCCCAAATCAGATAACAAATATTGAGGTTGGTCAATACATCTCTATGTTCTGGGCACCCTGGGCTATCCTGCATCTTCTCTGCTGTCCTGTAAATTCTGGTGGCCATCCATGCAGGAAAACATCAGTGATTTCTTTGTCTCTTATTCTGAATGAGCACAACTGAAAACTTCACACAACTTCCTTCCTTATCTATTGCACCCTCCACTTGTCCTTGTAACACCCTCACCTGCTTCTTCCCCACGTGTCCGTGAGATGTCGCCATTCCTGATGTGTCATTGTCTTCTATGCCCTATGTATCCACTAGACGTCACGTTTCCTGATATGTGTCAATTATGTAATTCACCTTCATTATGTCTCCCCAGCCTTGTGTAATCTCCTTGTTAGCCCTGCTTGTGTTTGTATCTACGGTTCCCTATAAATACCTGCCTTTTGTTCCAGTTAGTTGCTAGTTGTTGAAGTAATGTAGTGTTCCTATACCTTGTGTAAAATTCCTGTTAATTCTGGCCCCTGTTAACCATGTTCATAGAAAATCCTTGTCTTTGTGTACCCTGCCCTTGTCCTTTGTATTAAAAATACCCTTTGCACACTAGACTCTACCCTTGCCTCTGCGCCTGTGTTCTGGGGGAAGCGTTATAGTCCTACAGAGACCATAGTCCTACATTGCAAGGGAACTTCTTAGCAGTGGGTTCATTGGCATACAGAAGCTTCTAGGAAGGATGTGTGTAATTTGGTCAGTGAATTCCATTTTCTATCATTTAAGGTGTAGTTTGGGATGTGTGTTCCACTTCCTAACAGGTAGGGTGTAGTTTAGGGTGTGTTCCATTTTCTATCAAGTTGGCCTACAATAACTTAAGCAAATGTGGTGGAGCGTGTCCAGTGCACCATATTCTGGACTTGGATTCTCATTCAAGGCGGCACGGTGGCGTGGCGGTTAGCACTGTCGCCGCACACCTCCAGGCCTGGGGTTCTATTCTTGCCTTGGGTCTGTGTGCATGGAGTTTGCATGTTCTCCCTGTGCTTGGTGGGTTTTCTCCGGGTGCTCCAGTTTCCT
>JABJVR010005070.1:0-13966 GCA_025773905.1 Chitala chitala | reverse complement strand
GTTTCTGTGAGTATAAAGATGTCGGTTTTGGTATCAAGCACCATATCATTAATCAAAACTGCTTTGTTTCCTAGTGATGATAAGTATGATAAGTAAATAATGTTTTTTAATGGTTTGTTTATCTGCAGTACTAAGTCCTCTGCTTTCCATTTTAAAGCAATGAATACAGACAAATGGCACTTACTCTCAGGTGGACGCAAGAAGTACATGCAGGTTGGCCATTATCTGTAGTGTTTGTGGTGTGTTCAATTTTCACTTTTTGACCCAGATGAAAGACACATGAAACAACACAACAGTCAGCCATCATTGTCACTAGTGTTTTGATGGCTTGGTTTGTTATGAGCCAAAGATGGATTTAAGTTGGTACCTCCTTTGGCCTCTGCACACTTTGTTGAATAAAGATGAGCCATGGAACTGGACAGCACAGTGTGAAGCTGCTTTCCAGGTCAGCAAGCAAAAGTTGATACAGAACAATGTGTTGGTGCACTGTGATGTCAGGAAAACAATAACAATGACATATGATGGAGTAGGTGCAGTAATCTCTCACATCATGGATGATGGGGCATAAAAACCAATAGATTTTGCTTCTCATCTTTTAACAGCAGCTGAAGAGAAATACTCACAAATAGAGAAGGAGGTGTTAGCCATTATTTTTGGAGTAAAGAAGTATCTTTATGGGCGAAATTTCATACTAATAACAGATCACAAACCGTTGCTGGCAATATTAGGTCCTAAGTCAGCTGTTCCCACATTGGCAGCTTTAAGGATGCAGAGATGAGCACTCATTCTCATGACCTATTCTTACATCATTGAGTACAGACAGTCTATGGACCATGCAAATGCAGACGATCTGTCCTGCCTCCCAAGACCAGGAAGGGATGCAACAACAGAGGAACACAGTACCTTTTACTTTTCTTATGTAGATGAGTTACCCATTCAGGCAAAGAACATTGCACAAGCAACAAGGAAGGACCCGTTACTGAGTAAAGAGCACAGTCATATCCTTTCTGGTTAGCCCTCTCATATTGTTGAGGAGGAGCTAAAACCTTTCTTTTCAAGAAAGATGGAGCTGTCAAAGGAGAAAGGCTATGTCTTATAGGGCACAAGGGTAATCATCCCACCAGCGCATCGAAAGAAGATACTAGAAAAGCTGCATGTCAGCCATCCAGATGTATGCAAGATGAAAGCACTGGCACGGAGTTACATGTGGTGGCCTTAACTGGACCAGAATATTGAAGTCATGGTATCAGGCTGCAGAGCTTGTCAAGGGGTAAGAAACATGCCAGCTCCTTCACATTAACATTTTAATATTGATTTCACTTCTTTCTGCAGTAGATTTTTTACATGTACTTACCTTTGTTTCTTCAGTGAGATATTAATGTTAGCAACTGTAACTAAGCAACTCTGCTTTCATCCCTTTGACCCATCTGTATTTTATAGCATGTTTTGTTTTCTTTAAAATTTTTAGTCTTTATCTAATCAACAATTGTAGATTGATGAGGTGCCACTCAGAGGTGCAGCAAAATGGTTTACAAAGCAACCCATACTGGTTAAGTGATTAACTGTTACAAAATACTAACAATGCTTCATATTGATGTTGTTGATATCTTATACATTTCCAACACTCTAAGGTTAAAGTAGCTGTTCTTGGGTCTTGTGATCTTTACGGTGCTCCAGATGTTGTATTCACATCCGTGATGGCAAATGGCATCGGTCTACATAATGTTGAATTTCGATACATCATTATGTTTTTGATGGAGTGTCCATCGCCATACACTTTTAAAAAAATCTACAAGAGAATGAACAGTTATAAATGTATTCAGGCTGGCTAAGTGAATGACTCAAAAATTTGTCATCTAAACCAAAGAAAATACTATATAAATGTAATGAAAACACAGGTAAGTAGCATGTAAAATTTTTCCTAAAACTGCTTTGTGTCATCATGAGTGCAGACTAAAAAACAAGCCATCCCTAATTACACTTTAATTGAAATGTGCATTCTTTTACATTTTATTTTTTAAATACTTTTTAGTGAAAACAATGTAAAAAAATTTTTTTAACAAACTTTTGTGAATATTAAGTATACTAATTTGCTAATTAATGTCTGAGTATGTCAAACAACATTATTTTTTAATGTGTCATTGTGGATTAATTGTAGTGCAATCAGTGTGGTTTTTGTCATAGTTTCTGGTTATAGCAGGTAAGCACATAAGCATCTTCAACTGCGTTTATGTTTAATATACCCTGGGATTTTGTGACAGTGTGCTGGTAAATGTTGTCTTTTACAGAAAACGGCAACTGTTGTGTTGTCTTTAGTTTATTTTTGTTGTCATACTGATTTGTTGTCTTTCTTTAAAGGTTGTAATTTTATTTCTTCTTGAATATGTCTTTTATGATTTTAGTGTGGCAAAACAAATGTTCTGTTTCTGTCTAAGTAGTTTAAGGAATTTGTTATACTTTTATGCATGGAAAGCTTTTGTGACAGTGAATAAGGTACATCATAAACACATTTTATTATTAAAAAGAACATTATGATAGTGTTTCCTTAAGTATGGGTTGTGACCCATTTTTGATCACAGACTTTCTTGTGATGGGTTGCCAAAATATTAAGTACAATGAAAAACATAAGTGCTTGTGCTAATCCCAAAATGGGTTCTAAAATTTTGATTTGGGTCATAGGATTAAAACATTTAAGAAACCCTTAGATGTTTGTCTCTGCATTTCCTCATTCTACAAAAACTTATCTGCATGCTTAAAATAAATATCATGGTGAAATTCCTGGAACAATCAATTTATAAAGTAAAAATAACTTGTACTGTGCTTCATTATGCATGACAATAATTAGCCTGCCATTGAATAAGGCTAGTATAGAATAAAACCACAGCTGTTGATTGCTTTACAACATTTAAACACTACGTAGCTTCCACTTGGGCAGACCTTCAAAATGGCAATTCTGCTGCCCCCCTAGCAATAAGTTGTCATGTGAAAACTCTCTATAGGCATTGACACATTATTAGACCAACTAATTAGGTGTGTCTGATATATGGCACTTTCTTTTTCATATCACTATAACAATACATTTCAATAAATACTGATTCTTTTGTATTAATATAAATTTAGATACACATATCATTTCTTTGGTTAAGATTATAAAATTATGCACATTGCACACTCTGGTGAGGGCATGTATTGCTGTTTTAAAGTGTTTGATCTCCAACAAGCCCACAGAAAGGCATATAGCGAAGCACGGGGCATGAATGCACTCCCTAAGGGGGTGTGTAGTCTGAATGGCACTACAACACAAGCTAAGATCCAGGTGGCACTAGTGCATGCCTGACACTGTTCCCGAAAGACTAGATAAAAACAAGAACAGGTCTGGAGACAGGCTGGCAGTTTGATGCACGTCTAATTAAAATTTAAACATGCACAAGAAAAAGCAAGACACTTCATTCTCTTTTAGTTTCCTCTAAGGTTTTATAGAAATGAAGCTATTACTCACTCCCTTTTACCGTAATCTTTTCGTGAGCTTTTAGAGCTGGGTGAAAATGTATAATAATGTTTCAAAACCTGTAATAAGTACAATCATTTTTCCACTTTGCACTAAAAGTCATGGGCACCTGAAAATAAAATAGGAATGATTTTTTTTCTTTTTATAGAAAAAAAGACAAACTCCATTGTTAATGTAGAAACAACCAGGACAAATATATACCTGTTGTCTACAAAGTTAATACACTTAGGTACATAACAAAAATGAGGTTCTTACAAAATATATCCTGTGGAGAACTCCCTCGAGATAATGGAAAATTTACATGATGTTATCCTGATACACCACTAAAAATGGCTCAGTATTATGCATGGACAACAGAATTATCCATTTGCATTCATTAACCTCATTCACATTCTCCTGGCAACTCTGGTGGAGAACAAGATGTCACTCCAGCTCAAAGATGATAAATTGGCAATCAGCTGAGGCACACCAAGAAATACCTGGGAATTTTCACGCTAATTTGGTCTGCATTGACTGTTTTTGCATGAAGTATTGCTTTTTATGATTGCCTCAGGCAGTCTTGTTACATGTCATCATGCACAACCTAAATAAGTGAAGATCAAAACTTTCTTTATTGAATTCAAAATCTCTACGGACAGCCAGTCTGTAAATAATTCTGAATAACTGATAGACTGCTGTTCCAAGGCTTTGTTTTTAATTACCTCCCTTAATAATTGATGATAATTGAAACAGCAATCGATATGCTTTTCCCAGATGAAAATGGGAAGGAATGTATTCAGTAAAGTGCTCCCCGTGTTGTTTTCTCAACTACATTGAAAATAATTTACTATTTAACCAGACAATACAATGGCATTGTTTCAGCATGTTCAAAGCTCATTCTATTCATTGTAAGGAAATGTGACAACACTAATGACGTGATAATAATATTGTCAACAAATTAGAATATGTAAAATATATAATGAAGTCTTTGGCAAACAAATTGCTGCAAACATACTGCAGCCAAAGACTCCCGGGTCACTACCCCTGAAGGAAATATTTGTGCAGTCAGATCAATATTGTGACAGCTGAGATGCTGGAAGGCCAGGATGTGTCCTACTTAAAGTTTCTCTTTGCATTGACATTATTTCTATGGAAGCAGAAGGGCTCAGATGTAAGTACCCAACCTTTAGCTGATGGCTACCAAATTAGGTTATAGGGAGCAGTACATCAGAAGTCATTTAGATGCTGCATTGAAACGTTTTTAGTTTTTAACATTAAAAATTTAAATATCAAACAGGGCAACAGGGTATAGCATGTCTATCAAAAGTGGAAAATTAAAGAGAAATAAAATGTTTTGGAATTGGAATTACAATTGGGGCACAGGTTGGGCCATCACTTCTTTTAAACCAAATTATTTGTTCAACATATAAACATATTAAACAGCAAAGTAGTGTAAGTCTTGGCAAACCTTAGGTAATCAGTGATTTTCAATGTTTTTTTTGATCAGAGAGGTAAAACCAAACTTTAGATATCATATGAGAATTTAATGTATTACACTGGTCTACATTTGATGAGCTAACATAGAAAATAAATTTCATTCA
Source organism: Chitala chitala (assembly GCA_025773905.1). Taxonomy (NCBI): domain Eukaryota; kingdom Metazoa; phylum Chordata; class Actinopteri; order Osteoglossiformes; family Notopteridae; genus Chitala; species Chitala chitala. The sequence goes on along the minus strand of JABJVR010005070.1, from coordinate 8,878 downwards.
TTTCTTAACTGCTTAGTTCTTGTGAGGGTCACAGGGAAGCCAGGAGCCCATCCCAGAGCACAAAGGGTGTAGGGCAGGGGACACCCAGGACAGGGCGCCAACTCACCACAGGGCACACACACCAATCAACCTAACCTGCATGTCTTTGGACCGTGGGATGAAACCGGAGCACCCAGAGAAAAACTCACCAAGCACAGGGAGAACATGCAAACTCCACACACAGACCCAAGGTGGGAATCAAACCCTAGGCCTGGAGGTGCGAGGCAACAGTGCTAAGCACCACACCACTGTGCTACCTGAAAATAAAGTTACTTAAGAAAATAAAAGAACAAAAAAATCCCACAGATTCAAATAGCACAGAAATGAACTTCAGAGACTGAAGAATGTTGTCGACCAGAACTGACATGCACGTGCACTGTTGAGAAATGCTCACCTCAGTCTTGTAGAAGGGCCTTTCTCAATTCTTGTTGGAATAAATTGGTGTGACATTAATTCACAGACATAAATAAAATATATTAAGACTGCATTCTTCAAAATATGGTACTTGGTTATTGCAAGTCTTTTTTTTTTTTTTTTCCAAGTGTACAACTGTCATGATCTGATCTCATCATTAGTTGTCCTCTAGGTGTCTCCTTTACCCCGTTCCACCTATTTTCTTGCCTAATTTCGCTTTGCTCTCTCCCTATAATTGCCTCATTGCTTCCACCTGTGTTATGTTTTCCTTTTATTTCTATATACACCCTCTTCTTTCTTTCCATTGCTGGTTATTGTATCATTGTAGCTGTGTACAGAGCTCTGTCAGAACTTGTTTTAAATGCTTTACGGTGAGCTTCCCAGCATAACCCTGCCAATACCTGCAATAAACCCTCTTTAACTGCATTTACACCTCAACTCAATTGCAAATTGTTACAGCAATATTTCCAGGTGTGCAAGGAGTCTTCAGAGGAGCCAAGAGGAGGGAGCTAAGAAGCACCACATTAAAATAAATAAATAAATAAACATACAGTGCTGATAGAGCTGTGATCATTTCTCTTATGTTATTCATAACTTAAAACACAGGTGAGAAGTTTGATGGACATATTAATGGCATTATTGGTGTGACTTTTGTCATGTCTGATCACATCTGGCACATACATTGTAAGCATTGAACCCTTTCCTGAAGAACTCAGAGCATAAGGCGAGATACACCACAGACTGGGTGTCAGTCGATCTCAGTGTACAAACAGAAAGAGACAACAGGGGCAACTTAAAGGCAGAAATCTACCTCACGTGCAAGTCTTTGGATTGTAGTAGGAAACTAAAGCAACCAGATGGGTCCATGCAGGCACAGGGAGAACAGAAGCACTTCAGACACAAAACTGACATTGGACAGTGTTGTTTTTTTTGCAATTACTGTAATGACAGACGCTGTTCAGGAAGGCCTGCTGTTTTTTATTACAAACTATATGTATATAAATGCTGGAATGATTGTGTAAGAGAAGTTGGGAAAAGGGTGCATAGGGAATACATGTAACAGAAGAGTAATTAATAAAGCTGTTATACTCAATACCTGTACATGCTTCTGAACTATACTCCACTTACATAAGTCCAGCACTTCAGGACGTAGAGGTGGCTTGGCTGCTATCTTTGATGAGATGAGTCTATCAAAAACAATTAGTGATTTTTTGTCAGTTGAAACTATGCTGTTTAAAATTACAACAGATTCATCTGTGTACTTACTTGTAGTCTATAGACCTCCAGGACCATACACATCTTTTATTAATGAGTTTGGTGATTTTCTGTCCAATTTCATTGTTAACTTTGATAAAATTGTAGTTCTAGGTGTCACGTTTGTGCCAAGCAGGCAAGAGAGGCAAGGCCGAATGTGCAAAAAGGGAGTTTTAATAAAGAACAAAACTGGGAACTAACAAAGGAACTGGGGTTTAACAATGGCAAAATACAAATAGGGAAAACCAAACCAAACTACAGATAACAGGAACAACCAATGCTGAGAATTAGCAACACTAATTACAAGACTAAGTTTTACAAACGCACATACACCTACATTCATTCAACAACCGGCAAAAGACTAAGAAAAGCAGGGAGGTAAATAAAGGCACACTGACAGGGTAAAACAAGACGAGGCTGGCAAATGACAACAAGACAGAAAGTACTAACACAGAGGCAACAAGGAACCAACAATGACTCAGCACAAAGGGGCAGGAGAAAGGGTGACATCTAGGGTACACAAGGGTCAGGACAAGCAGGGGTGTTACACTAGGTGACTTTAATATTCATGGATGCATTCAGTAAGAGCTTCATATCTCTATTTGATTCTGTTGGTTGTACTCAGCACATATCTTAGCCAACCACATGCAGGAGCATACTTTTCATTTACTAATAACCCATGGTATTGATATTTCTCATTTATTAATGCGTTCATTAGGTAATTTCTGCTTTAATAATTTCTTAATCACTTTTGAGATAAAACTTTCTACTCTACATGTGAAAGGAAAGGTTATTATAACCTGTCATTTGAATAGAGACAAAACGAAGAAGAAAAAAAAATTACAGTTACTAAACAGTACACTTTTCACTTACACTGCATGTATTAATGAAATTGCACATTATTTTAATGCAGTAGTTAGTCAGACACTAAATGAAGTAGCTGCACCTAAAGCAAAATCAGTTAGAACCACCTGGTGCTGGCCATGATTTTATAAATATACGTAGTGTCTAAAACAAGAAATTAGAAATGTCATAAATTACAGTGCAAGTGGAAGTCCACGCCTTGAGGTATTTCAGTCATTGTGCAACAACACCCTTGTACAGTATAAGAAAGCACTATACAACACATGTTCAGAATGCTATTCTAAGCTTATTGATAACATCAAACATAACCCACATTTTCAATTTAAAACATTAGCTAATTTAACCTCTAAAGATGTAGCTAGAATGCCTTCAACTATTGACTAATAATGATAACTTTACCTTCTTGAATTATAAAATCAACAACAGTCAACTCAAACTGTGCTGCAATGTATACCCTTGGAGTCTACCAACAATATACATACATCCATTTAGTGAGTTTGCACTAATTGACACCTTAGATCTTAAAAAAAAAACTGATAGGTAAGACTAAGTCCACCACCTGTCTGCTAGATCCCATTCAAACACAACTGCTTAAAGATTCACTAGAAATTTTAGTGGGACATTTAGTAAACTCAATGAACACTTCCCTGGTTTTAGGTGTTGTACCCAACTCATTTAAATTTGTAGTCATTAAGCCTTGGTTTAAGAAATTTAATTAATTCAGAAGTAATTACTAATTATAGACCTATTTCAAATGTCCTTTTTCTCTCCAAGATTCTGGAAAAACAAAATGTTGCAATACAGCTGCAAGCTCATTTAGAGGTTAAACGTTTATTGGATAAGTATCGCTGTGGCTTATGACAACAGCACAGCACAGAAACTGCCTTGACTAGACTTGTAAATGATATTGTGATTTCATCTGGTTACAGGAAGCATGGCAGCTCTCATTCTATTAGATCTCAGTGCTGCATTTAATACCGTTGATAATTGTATTCTGGTAAAACCAGCTAGAAACTGCTGTTGGCCTTAGTGAAACTGTTCTTAGGTGGTTTACTTTTTGTGTCACAAACCGTTATTATGTTCAAATGTCGAACAATAGTGCACCCTTGTCCATGTCATCAATTAAATATGGAGTACTACAGGGATCTGTGCTTGGCCTAGTACTCTTTTACCTTTACATGTTAAGTCTAGGTAATATAATATATATATGAATAATATCAAGTGTCATATCTAGGTTGATGATATTCAGTTGTACTGTCAGGATTGAGGCAGGCTGAGGTGAGGTCCAAATGCAGACAGGAAGATTTATTACGGAACAAGGCAAAAACAGAGTACAAAACATTCAAAAAGGGTCAAAACAAGGAAAGGACTAACATGGAGCACTAGCTTGAACACTGACGTCACAATTAGGCAGTACAACTCAACAACTAGAAACATGCTGACACACAGGGAAATCTTAAATAAGGACTTTAACATGACACAACTGGCAATTACTAATTACACTCAGGAATTAAAACGAGGCACAAAGCAGGGACATGGAAGGAATGACAGGTACATGCATGACATATACCTTGCGGTTAAACCTTATGATAATGCATCAGCCAACACCTTAGTTAAATGTCTCAAAGACATTAAATGATTGATGTGCAAAAACTACTTATCAACAAAATGTAGATAAAACTGAGATCTTGTTTTTTGGGGTAATGATTCTTAAAGGAGTGCTTTCAGTCAGCCCTTGATGCTACCAACCTGTGTTTTTCCATTAGCTACTCAAAACTTAATCTAGGTGTTATTTTAAACTCAAGCCTCCCCTTTGATTCTCATGTCAATGGAGCTTCCTGCAACTGACAAAAACTGCTAAGCTGTGGCACTTATTACAGAAGATACTAAAAAAATCATGCACACTTTTGTTTACAGTCATTTAGATTACTGATACACTTTACTTTCTGTAAGGACCAATCACACACTAAACATGTTACAGTGCATCCAAAATGCAGCAGCTGTTAAGTACAGAATTGATTTCAAATTTATGCTGTTAACATATAAGGCAAAACACCTGTATATCTAACAGAGTTGATGAATACATATAATCCAAATTGTTCCCTACAATCGTAGAAAGCAGGCCTTCTTATTGTTTCACGCGTGCATAAAAGTATTGGTGCTAGAGCTTTTAGTTACAGAGCCCCGAGCCTATGTAATATTCTGCCTGGATACGTATAGGATGCTGAATTGGTCTCAGTCTTTAAATCCGGACCGAAGACCTACTTTTTGTTTTAGCCTTCCCACAACAGTCTCCATATTTTACTGTAATTACTGCTGCAGCCCAATGCAGCACATGTTAATATAACTGATATTTTGCTTTGGGATTACCAGTGTTTGTATTATTTACTAACTCCTCTCTGCAGTATCTGTCCATACTTAGACCCAGTGCTCACCTCGCCACAACCTGAGCTGGATGCCCTGTTAGACCTGCTGACACCTAGTGTATCCCCTTAGATGAGGCTTTTGCCCATGGGACACCACAAGCCTGTTGAGTTAGTTCAACAACTGGAGCAAAGGAGGACTATATAGTGTTTTTTACATTCATAGACTCAATCATAACCTGTTTATTCTGTAATGTTAGAATACCCAGGGGCTGGGCAGCCAGTCAACCTTGGGTCCTCAGAGGTTTTTTTTCTCCACACTGTGGAGTTTTTGAGTCCTCTCCTCCGCTGTCGTCTGGCTTTATTCATATTTATTTGTTTCTTTAACTCCAATCATTCACTTGCCGTTATTTATATAAGATCTGAAATTTCTTCTCTAAAGCCGTTTGTCTGAGGAACCTTGTTGTAAAAGGCACTATATAAAAATAAATTGAATTGTCGTATGGGTTTTCTACACAAATGTAATATACATTTTACACAACATGAACATATTTTTTCCATTTGTTGCATTTGCAAACATCACATTCACAGTTCAAAAATAAAATGGCCTTTGATTGCAAATCTTTACTCTTTAAAATGTCAAGTTCTATGAGAATAGTGGGGAAAATTAAATCATATCCTAAACCAACTAGAAAATGTCATTGAATGGCATCTTTTGTCTGTATTTATGGTATTTATTTATTTAAAGAATCAGTTTTCTCTGGCAGTGCTTTTCTTATCAGCAGTATCAGTTTGTAAGATCTAAACATGACTTTTATTTTAAAGCTATAAAGGGTGTTTTCAACAAACTTTGTGAAAAGAAAAGATGCTTTAGACCTGTTCTCCCCTCTGTCATCATGGAAAATGTGAGATCTCTTCCCAAAAAGATGCATGAGCCAGCGGCACTAACGCAACACCAGCAGGAGTACAGAGAGAGCAGCGTCCTTCTGTTCATGGAAACCTGGCTAACACCGCTCATCCCGGACTCTACAGTCTCGCTGGATAAATGTCTCCTTCTGTGAGCGGACAGAATGGTAAGAGGAAGGGAGGGGGGTTTGCCGTGTTTGTGAATGTGAGGTTGTGCAATCCGGGACACTGCACAATTAAAGAGCATCTGTGTACTAAGGACATTGAACTGTTAGCGGCTAGCATGAGGCCATAATATCTGCCACGGGAGATTTCACGTTATTGTGATTGTGGTGTATGTCCCTCCCTCTGCTAACACCGACGCACCTTCTGATGCCCTGCTCTCAGTCACCCACAGGCCGCAGACTCGGCACCCTCAGGCCCTCTTCCCTGTCTCTGGATAGTTTAGTTCAACCACGCATCTTCCTCATTTGTCCTGCCCACATATACACAATATGTCACCTACCCCACCAGAGACAATAAAATACTGCATTTGTTTCATGCCGACACCAAAGATGCATACTCTGCATCTGCCTTCCCTTCCTTGGGGAGAGCTGACCACAGTATTGTACATCTTCGGCCTGTGTATAGACCTGTTGTTCACAGGCAGACTGTGGTACTGCGCATGGTGAAGAGCTGGACTGCGGAGAGTGAGGAAGCTCTTAGGGACTGTTTCAACACCCCTGTGTTGTCTGAGCTTTGGGACCCCCATGGGGAGGACAGCAATACCATAGCAGACTGCATTACGGACTATATAAACCTCTGCTATGAGAACACTGTTTCCTCTAGGGTGGTATGGTGTTTCATTAACAATAAGCCATGGATTGGCCCTCATATTAAAGCTCTCCTGAAGGAGAAGAAGTAGGAAGTAGGAAGTATCAGGGTGGGAAAATCCAGCTAAAAGAGGAAGATGGAGGAATCCAGCTACAACACACCTCATGCACAGGCTGAGAGGGATGTGAAGTGGGTCAACGACCTGAACATACATTCCAATAGGTTCGATCAGGGCTCCCCCCCCATGCAGCTGCATCCCTGCTCTCTGACATCTGGACAATGCCCCAATCCCACAGCCCTTCACACCTCTGGATCACTGCACCATCCAACCACTTCACACCCACATGGACTCATTCATTCCACCATCTCAGATTCCCCCTGCCACCCCTGTCCTTTACAGCAGCCCAAGTGAGAAACAAGCTGAGGAAGATCAAGCCGAGGAAAGCACCTGGACCAGATGGTATCAGCTCCAGGCTCTTTAAGTCCTGCGCAGACAAATTGTGTGGAGTTATGGAGCATGTCTGCAACCTGAGTCTCAAGCTGAGGTTGATACCACAGCTCTGGAAGACTTCCTGTGTGGTACCAGTGCCTAAAACACAGCACTCTAAAGACATCAACAGCTACAGACCGGTGGCTCTGACATCAGACCTGAAGAAGACACTGGAGACACTCATCCTTGGATGTCTCTGCTCTGAGGTGGGCTCCTCTATGGACCTTTTGCAGTGTGCCTATCGGCCTAAAGTCATGGAGGATGCCATCATCCTCCTGGTACATCATGCTCTGGCTCACCTGGAGAAGCCTAGAATCACTGTGAGGATGTTGTTTTTGGATTTCTCAAGTGCATTCAACACCATCCAGCCAGTGCTTCTGAAAGACAAGCTGGAGAGGACTGGGGTGGACATCAGCTGGCAAAATGGATTCTGGATTACTTCACATACCAGTCACAGTTTGTGAGAACACGGGACTGCGTGTCGGACCTCCTTACCTGTAGCACGTGTGCCCCCCAGGGGACTGTTCTGGCCCCCTTCCTTTTCACCCTCCACACAGCGGATTTCAGACACAACACTAACATTATGGACATTGAACGTGTAGACTCTAATAAGTGCCTGGGTGTTCCCCTTAACAACAAACTGGACTGGACACACAACACTGATGCACTGTACAGGAAGGGTCAGAGCAGGCTCTACTTCTTAAGGAGACTGACAGGGGCACTCCTGAGGACCTTCTATGACCGTGTGGTGGCATCAGCCATCCTGTACGGTGTGGTCTGCTTGAGCAGCAGTATCACAGAAAGGGAGAGGAAGAAGTTGGACAAGGTCTTCAAGAAGTCCAGCTCTGTATTGGGCTGTTCTCTATACTCAGTGCGAGAGGTGGGAGACAGAAGGGTCCTGGCAAAATTGTCATCTATGCTGCACAATGAGTGTCACCCACTGCATGTTGCCATGGCAGCACTGGAGAGCAACTTCACTGACAGACTTCTCCTCCCTCGGTGTGTAAAGGAGAGATTCCTAAGGTCCTTCCTTTCTGCTGCTGTCACACTGTACAACAGTTATTCCTAATATGGACTGGTTTTTTCATGTGCAATATTCACTGTGCAATTCTATGTTTTTTATTTAATATGTGTTAATTTAATTTTATTGCTATTTTTATTTTCTATTCATATTCTTATTTTTATTTTTCAGTTTTTTGTTTATAGGTATTTTGTTTAATATAATTTTTGATGCTCTTCTGTACTTTCTGCTACCTCTTCTGTACTTGCTGCTGCAACATTGTAATTTTCCCTTGTGGGACAAATAAAGGTTTCTTCTTCTTCTTCTTCACATTTGTTTTGTTTGTAAACAGTATAGTAGAGCACTGTCACTGGTATAGCTGTCCACAGTGCTTATTACACAGCTTTGGGAACTACAGGGATGGCGTGCTGGTGGATTCTGTCCAACTGATTGTATTGGGCTTTCTTTTTTGTCCCAGTCCAGTCCTTAAATTTTCAATATATGTCAGTTTTTATAAGCTTTGTTGATGATATAGAAAAATTAATATGACATTATAATTTAGCATGTTAAATGTCATAATACTGTGTGTGTGTGTGTGTGTGTGTGTGCATCTATAAATGTATAAATACTTTTTTTATTAGAAAGTATTTTTATGTAATGGCAATGGCCTCTCTGACAATGATGTGGATAATTGGTTGCAACTGTGACAACCTTACTGAAGGCAGTGAGTGCTGG
>JABJVR010005069.1:0-13968 GCA_025773905.1 Chitala chitala | reverse complement strand
TTTGTGTGTGTGTTTATATATATATATATATATATATATATATATATATATATATATATGTGTGTGTGTGTGTGTGTGTGTATAAATGTGTGGTTTGGTGAATACTTGTTTTATACGGGTATGAATTTGTAACTATTATTATTTACTTTCTTGTGGATTAATATTGTAACTGCATTTCCTGTTTTTGTCACATGATCCAAATTTGTTCTGTCCTGTGATTCCACATTGTTTATAAAGAACAGCTTTGAGGTGTTCTTCAGGTGTGTTGCACACATCTTATTAAAACCTTTGGTACTGGAGTGCTGTCCTCTTTCACTTTTCATTTGATTTTTGTGGATTCAGTACCCATACCCATTTTAGTTTAATTTTAGACTGATAGCATGTTTGCTTATATTTTGCAGTCAATAAGCACTACCAAGTTTGTTTGATCTGCAGCTGAATGAAATGCTATAATTTTGTCAATAATTTTCAACATAAAATGAACAGTTACTTTGGGTTTTTTACCAGATGAGTTTATCCAAAGCGACTTACATTTCACATGAGTTACAGTGACCTAGCGCTGGGTGTCTTGCTCAAGACACATGGTGGCTGGCCTGGGATTTGAACCAGGAGACTTTTGCATCCCACCCTAATGTTCTACCCATTGAACAACCAGGACTATTGTATTATGCTTTTCAGATTTAAAGTACATTTTAATTCAATTAATTTTATTAACAAATTTGTACACTTCATTGTCACTTTGTATTGTAAATGACAGGGATACATCATTTCATAACTCCAGATGTGCATTAGACAGACCTATGAGAGAAGCCTGAATGGTCACCCCATTTTTACCGTTTTCTTCTAGCTTCCAGTAGATGTACCATAAAGTGGTGTCTTATTATTTCCGCACAAACACATGCGAGTGAGTGCTCTGTGACGAACACCAGAGCCTGAGTCAGAAGGATGTCACTTCATTTCCAAAATTGGTCTTCCCTGTTATTGGAGGTAATTCAAGCTGTCAAGCAACAAGTTACTCTCTAGTGTTGGATGGAGGAGCACTCATTGTACATTTTCTATCTGATATTTTAAATTGCAAAATAAACTGTTGATTTTATAGAACCTTCTCAGAGGTACATTATACTGCACAGTAAGACTTTTTACGCCACAGAAAAAAAAAAAAAAAAAAATATATATATATATATATATTGTTTTTGGCAGTTTTTTTACTGAAATGACTGAAATGATAATCCAAACAAATCTATCGGACAATCAGATACCAAGTTATGTTTAAAAGCCACAACAACTAACCAGTCCATTATTCTTTACAGGAATGTGCGTGGCCTAAACCCTATCTTAGGCAGTTCAGGGAATAAGTCAGTGTGCACCCAAAACAAAGCACTGATCCATCCACCCTCGCACAAAATTGAAATTTCTCAGTTCACCTGTCCTGCATGCTTTTGGCCTGTGACAGGAAACTCAAGCACATATGAAGAGAACATACAAAGGCCACATGAGCAGTGCCAGGAATCAGAGTAGAAGACAGAACCCCGGTGGTATGAGGAAACATTGCCACCCCTAACTACCAACGTCTTGTTTTAAAAGGACAGACAAATCAATATAATTTTACAATGCTGTAAAACTGCTTGGACATCACCATGCCAGGCTGCAAAAAAAAAAAATAAATAAATAAATAAATTTGGCTGGATATAGGCCTGAATATTTGCTTTACTGTTTTACGCATTTACACTTTGCCTAACCCCTCGAGATCACCTTAAGCTCTAGAATAGCAGGTGGCATTTTACCTCCAGTTGGCTGAGCATCTGTTCCGTTCTCTTCCTTAACTTAATGATGCTTCTCAAAACAAGCTTCTGCAAAGTCTTTAAAAGTGCTTTTTTGCCAGCTACTATAATCCTGAGACAGGAGAGAGACTGCAGCACTGGTGTCGAGACAGAGGGTGATTAATGAACATCTCGAGTTGCAGAGCTGGTATTGTTCTGACAGGTGTCCTTGCTGCAGCAAGAGGTCCTCATAGTCGATGAAGTTCCTGCTCACTTTGCCAGTGACACAAAAGTCCCCAAACTCCCTCGATGACCTACAAGCGAGGAAAAGTATGCCGCTAATACTTGGGATTCAGATATGCTAGTTATCTGACTGAAAAAATATTGTAAAAAAAAAAGTGCAATTTAATTGTCAAGGGGACAGGAACACAGTGAAAAATATTAAGGATCAAAAGACTCCCACCAGGATACTGCAGGTATCCATGGTAACCAAAAAGGCAACAATACTGCTAGCTGGATTGACTTGCTTTGGATGTCTGTGACTTGATGTGTGAATTAAATGAGGGGTCCTTGATTTTGGGCACTAAGGGAACGTGCGTCAAGCCTGAGTATAAAAGATAAAGATCTCCTCTTCTGCAAGATCCAATTTTACAGAGTCATCAGTAAAGTGTACTCCAAGCTTAAATTAAAGAAAAGTTTTTGTGCCACACATGCTGTATACTTCATGCCCTAACCAATAAGTACTCAGCTGTTTAGCCACTTTTACCCTAGTGAGAGCTGAATTTCTGTGGACAGTGCCTGGGAAGAAAAAAAAAAAAAGGCATAGAATAGCAAGGTCCAACAGGATAGTCGATCGTTTTCTGTGAAGTGCAATTGAGCAGGAATCACTAAACTCACTCCAATTACAGTGCATTAGCGAAATCACAGCTTTCCCCTTAGTAAAGCACAATTTTTCTCTTTCACACATCATGCAGTCTGTATCTAGCAGGTCCTCGATGCCAGATGCCCGGGTCCCTTGGATTGTCAACTATACTTCTTGTCCAAATTGCATCAAAGTACTGGAAACATGTTACTTATCTCTGAGAACCATCTACAGGCATTAAAGGAAGCTACACATAAGCAAAAAAATTAAAAATCCTCTATATATCAAGAGTCCTCTGAATGTTAAGTATATTTATAGTCCTCGTTAATATGTCAGTAAATATGCTTTAATATATTAATTAGGTTAAGGTTAATTTTATCTCACCCATTATGACCTAGGCCAGTAGGTGGTGTATCAGAAGTAACACAACATTGTCTGTCAGAAGGGTAGTAATTATGGTTGCATTTCATTTAGCAGTTTTCGTTTGATTTGAAGATTCCTGCAGTACACAATATTGGCCACAAGAGGACGCTCTCATGACATTCCCTGAAGGCATGTGCTGCACATATGTGCAAGCTGATGTTATGGAGAGTGTGGATTCAGAAAAATATTAGTTAGATAACAAAATACTGGCTATCAAAGACACGATACATCATAGTTAAATATGAAAATTAACTGGCAGCAATTATGAGAAACAGTGAATACTTAAATCCTAGGAAATGCAATCCATCTGTTTGGCCCTATATTTTACATCATATTAAGTCACATTATTCCCACATTGTGATTAAACTGAAACATGTCTATCCATTACAAGGGTGCTTATTTAATATGCTGCAACTATCCTTTCACAGATCAGGGGGCGACACTGAAGGTCAGGTTGTAAGAAATGAAGATTAAACATGCTGCTATCTGAAAGTGAAGTCTTACATATTCATTATTTTGAGGCACCTGGATCTGCTTGGTCACCATCACTGGTGCCATCCACACATTTCTATAGACATGTTTCTCTGGGTGTGTCAATCAAGTATTTTGAGCTGTAGAAAAAAAAATGCCATAAAGAATTCTGCATTGACATATCATACTTAATCAAGTTAAACTGACACACTACTGCTTATTTGTTATTCGTCAGTCTTTTCTGTGAATCAAACCTGTACTTTCAGAAACATGGTAGAGACAGAGAAAGTAGTTTGACCTTGTCTGATGTACCTGCGAGGTTTTCCTACATGAAATCACAGTCAACGGGCTGATGCACTGCTGTCTGCATGGCCTCACTCACAAATGAAGTTATCTCCTAAACTGACTGACACATACTTTGCCAAGGATCTCGAAGCAGCTAGCCTGCGGTCCACATCAAAAATAAATACTGCATGTGTGTGTGTGTGTGTGTGTGTGTGTGTGTGTGTGCGCGCGTGCACAAACACAGTTCACTGTGTACTAGAGGGCAGCCTGATACTGTTGAATCTTGCAGAGGTATTCAGTTTCAGTTTTAAACAGCAGTCACCTGTCATTTAACTTACTTTGTGGAAGAAGACAACATTATTACCTTAATTAATCAGAACAAGACATCCAGAACAATATCTCTGAGCAAGGCCTTCAACATAAATGTAACTGAGAATCTTCATAGACATCTTCAACATAAATGTAACTTTTTAATCAGGATGGGTGTTTTATTCTATAATAACAACTGGTATTAATAACATGTTTATGTGTATACTAATATTGAGCTGTTTTCTGATTTTTACTAATTATGTAGGGCCGTGTGCCAGCAAGACACATTTTCTACCAACAATATACTCAATACTGCTTTGTAGTATCCTTATATTCAAATGAAGCAACCTGCTGAAGTGCACTGCACAAGGGTCAGGTCCTCCCACTTGGGATTCGAGGCAGTATCCTGACCGCAGGTCATTACTGCCTCATAACATTGTAATGGTATAATTAAACTGAGCTGGAGTGGGAGATGAGTTGTGTTTCAGACTCTCTGTGGACAACCCCTGGGGTGGAACGGCATTGATCTGCCACTCTCCCTGACCTATTCACTTGGTAGGATTTAAATGTGGTGAAATGTGGGCTTTTTCCCAGGCTCAGAGATTATTTTTCGCAGCGCATCTTCTGACCTGCAGGGATTAACTTCAGAGAAGATGGTGGTCATTGAACCATAATGAAACACAAGTGCATGGCAAAAGTACCACTGCTACTGCTGTTATTATTATTATGATTATTATTATTATTATTAGTAGTAGTAGTAGTAGTAGTAGTAAAAGTTCAATTAGCAGAAAGACATGAGAGATGACTCTTAGCTTGGACTGGGAGCCTGGTGTTTCACTGTGACATCTCAGAGCAAAGACTGACTATGAGGCCAGTCTGAAGGAGGTCTGCATCCCAAAAATAAACTGCATCCTGGTATCTTTCCAATTAAGACATAATGTCATCTGCATTACAAATGTGCCACACTAGATACTATGTCATGGAAAAAAGTTGGAAATAATTAAAACAAAAAAATGACTGCTGATAAGCGGGTATATATATCTACCCTTTTATCTCCATGTACCTTGATTAGAAGGAAACAGTCTAATTTGCATAGCTAATGCAGAAATTTTGGAAGTGGGACTTGGAGAGAAGCTGAAACGAAGTGAGGAGGAGCTGTGAACAGGCATGCGTGTGTGCTGTGAACAGGCATGCGTGTGTGTTCTTCTGTCTTGTTTTTAAATAAAAATGCCCTCATTACCACTAGTAAATGCAGGAAAACTGGAACAGGACTTTTGGCAGAATTGCAAAACATAAAAAAAGACAAAAAATAACTACAAATCCACATCAGTGAACAAAGGTGTTTGCTCTTTATCTCCTCACTTAGAAATAAATATAACCTTATTTGCATTAATAGTGCAAATGTATAGGAATTGGGCCAACAAAACAAAACAAAAAGCAAAGAAATAAATGAATAAATATACTGAATATAAAGTAATAGTAGTAGAAGAAACACACTCAGGTCGGGGTCGTTGGTGGTAGCCATGGGGTTGTTTCGGCGCTTCTGATTCGTGGTGGCTAGAAGAGTCCTTCAAAGGCTCGATGATCGTTTGGCTCATGTCTTTGTGTTTTCAGCAAGTCGCTGCTCCAGCCTTAGTGTGGATATTGCAGATGAATAATTCAGCCGAGAGAGAGGCAGCGCTGCACAGATCCGCCACCCTGAGTGTGCTTTGCGTGCCGTATCATCCCGAACAAACGTTTTACATGTTGTTATTTACTTTCAGCTGCAGTAATATTAAGACCAGGTTTACATGTTTAACATATTTCTTATCTGGCTTCGACTGAACTGGGCACTCAAAATTGCATTTGTGCAGTTGTGTAGAAACTTTTTAAAGGTGTACTCTGCCTTGGGTCTTATGCTGATTGTGACAGGCTTTCAGCCCCAATGAACCTAACCTGCATTAATTGTATAGAAAATGAATGAATCATTATCTGTGGTTGCTTGTTGTCATTTACTTAATAAAGATCCTATAATGGGGTGTGTGTGTGTGTGTGTGTGTGTGTGTGTGTGTGTGTGTGTGTGTGTGATGGGGGGTGAGAGGTTAACTAAAAAAAGAAACCCAAAAAAGCCCTTTTATTTTGGATTCATTGTACTGTGAATTAATTGGCAGACTAGGAAGACACAACAACGTGCCTATCTCATTAATCATGTAAATGCTATAGTTATGTACCTATGTCAAAATGTGTCTGTTCAGCCATCCTCAAAATGTGTCTCTTCAGCAATCCTGTGTTCAGGCAAGGACTATGAAACTGTGACATAAAAGCCCTGTTTAAGCTGAACTGTGAGAGCTACATGTGTAAATGTCAGGTGCAGTCTTATGGAGTATGTTTGCATGGTGGCACCGTGGTGGTCTGCGTTAGTGTATACTGACCACTTATCTCAAATCAGAAAGTTCTTCAGCACCACCAGCTGACTCCTAACACAAAAAAAGGCAGGTTAAGTATGATTTGGACTGGTGCTTGATCTGCTCATAGCAGTTCTGTGAATAACATTAAGGCTAAAGTTCAGCTAGGCCAGGTTTTCCCATGCTTCCTTAGCACAGTGGCGTGGTGGTTAGCCCTGTTGCCTTGTACCCCCCCCAGGCCTGGGGTTCATTTCCTGCTTTGAGTGTCTGTGTGTGTGTGGAGTTTGCATGTTCTCCTTGTGCCTGGTGGGTTTCCTCCCACAGTCCAAAGACATGTAGGTTAGGTTGCTTGGTGTGTCCAACTTGCCCATAGTGTGTGCCCTGCGGAGGACTCTAAAACCAGTAATAGGACACATAGATATGTGGTCACAACACAGAAAGGCCAGACCGAAACCTGAATTTTATGTATACCTAGTGTGTATACACAGACAAATGACTGTTTCTGCCAATACAGGAAATTAATGTTTTTTTTTTTTTTTTCACATTCACCATTTACTTTTATCCACTGCCTTCAGACAGCAAGACTGCAAAGACACTGGGAAGGATGTTATGATGAGCAGACATTAAACTACAAAAAATCAAACTGAAAATTTAACTACCAGAGGAAAAAAATAGTAAAACGCAATGTGTTTGGGCTTTCATACATTGGGAGGTCTGTGTAAACTGTACAAACCATGCATTTCGTTGTGTGTAAAATCCAATTTCTATTTGTTCCAGCTCTGTGAAGTTTTCATGGCGACTGTCATCTTTTACTGTGGCACGGACTGATGGGGTCCTTGTCCAATTTTGCGAACTGGTAAGAAAACTGTTCGATTGGTCCACTGGTTCAAAACAGTTCTGTTAATTTGTCACTGTCCCCTTGACATCACATTTCTAGGATGATAATGCATTTTTCAAACTGTTTTTACGACCTTTTATACAGTTTGTCCATCCTCAATAGTGTTGCATTTAAAATGGTGCTCCATTACTTATAAAGTTAAAAGGGACTCAAGATCTTTATTTTTAATTGTTCACGCATGCCCAGCGATAACCATTACTTTAGTGGTTAGTTGTCTTTGCATATTGTTCCCAGTACATTTGTATGCTAAATTATACATCCTCTTAATGTGTCACTTTATACTGGGCTGCCAAAGCTAACGCAGCTAACAGCACATTATAGTCCAGGTCTCTGGATTTTCTGTTCCACTTTGAAGGCCAGGTGAAATATAGATGGTGTCAGGCAAGGTTAACAAAGGTGGAGTTTGGAGAGGAGATCCGTCCCAAATGCGAGTGGCAAGGGGACATGCCCTTCTGAAAAATGTATCTCTCCGCCTGACCCCCGCGGTGCACCTCACACAAATTAAACCGCCGGAGAAGAAGGGCTCCGGTGCCGGTGGGAGGAGGGCACCGCTCTGCCTTTAAATGGCATCATGTTAGTGCATTTCAAACGTGGGCAGATCAGCACAGCTGCTCAGAGGGGCTGAACTTGAAAGGAGAGGCCAGAAAACCAAAGCAGGCTGTTCCTTTTGAGAGGAGAGAGGGAGGATATTCAGCCACACCTGAGAGTCCAGATCTCTTTTGATGGGGAATGAAAAAAAACACACTGGAATCCACAGGCAAGGTACCGGAAAGGTTTCTTGTGGGTTTAGTGAGCTTGCTGACCGGACAGATATTGCCAAACATACCCCGCCCCCCTCTTCGTGTCACTCATTTCTAAAAGCTAAAAATTGTATTACAGTTAAATATCAGTGTCCATCCAAAATGCAGTGATAAAAACGTACTTGGCTTGCTCCTACTGTTTCTCAGTGCAGCTGTGATCAACACCATATTTACTGACTTCAGGGCAAGTCTTAGACCAGAATTTTTCAAGACTGAGTCTAGACTTGGCTTAAGACCAAATGAAAGCTGAATATATATATATATATATATACACCAGGGCCTGGAATCCATATATATATTTATTTATTTATTTTTCCATTATAAAATTTTATTTATTTGTCATAATCTCAAGTGTTGTTCACTGGAAACTTGACTAGATTGGAAATACAATTGTTCATGATATGTGGACAGCACATGGGTCAAAATTAAAACATAGGAAGCATTTACCAAACACATCAATACTGTGGACAACAACAAGTTTAAATAGTAGGATATCACAGGAATTGTTACAGGAAAGTGCTTTCAGTTTGATGGACACAGCAAGTAACCAGTGACGATTTCTACAAAAGAGTTCAGCTGTGAGAGTTTTTATGCAGAAAGTTATTCAGAGGAAGCTACAGCTGTTTGGCCACATCTGCTAAATGAATGATTGCAGAATGATAAAAACATTGGTCTTTGGAATCATGGATGGCACAGATAAATGCAGACATCTGCATCAAGAATGGATGGACGATCTTACCCAGTGGTGCAATACAAGCCTATAACAACTAAGCCAACAGGCACTTGACAAGGAGGAGTGGTAATGAGTAGTAACATGCTTCAGACATCTACGGGAGATGAGCCCATGGTGCAAGATGATGATGTCACAGAAATCGCCTGACCTTCCTGGACTCTGCAGTACACATAAAAGAGGACAGAAGACTCAAATTTGAAGTCTACAGAAAACTCACCGGCACAGATGAGTTTTTTCTTTTTCTCCCAGCACTCCCTAGTGCACAAACTGGGAGTGATCAGAACCCTAAAACACAGGGCTGAGAATGTGTCTACAAAGGCAGAGGGAAAGGAGTAGGAACAGAAACACATCAAACAGGCATTCAGAACATGTGACATCCTGACTGGGCCTGTCAAATGTGCAAAAAGGTCCAACAGGAACCATGTTACAAATGATTGGGAAGAAAAGAACCACAACAAGAACAAACATATAAAAAAAATTTGTCATTCCATATGTTTCTGGGGTATCCAAAAAACTCAGGAGGTTTTTCAGCAAACACAGCATCCCTGTTCATTTCAAACTCAGCAACACTCTAACAGAAACTTGTCCACCCCAAGGATAAAACACATAGGCAAAAATAGAGCAATGTAATATATGCAGTTCAGTGTAGTGAAGATCTATACATCAGGGAAACAAAACTACAGCTTCACAAACGCATGGCTCAGCATAGGGGAGCCGGTTCCTTGGGACAGGATTCAGCCGTTTATCTACATCTGAAGGACGGGGGTCATTCCATTGAAGATGACAATAGTTACATTCTGGACAGAGAAGATTAATGGTTTGAAAGACGGATAAAGGAGGCCATCTATGCAAGACTGGAACAACCCTCACTTAACACAGGACTTGGCCTAAAAGATTACATACAATTCAGTCCTTTCAACATTCCCAAGGCAGTTTTCTAGTCGACTCGAATGACCCACGCAGCAGCACTCACCTGCACTCTTGTGACTCAAACTAAAACCCACAACTGACTGATCAGGATGTCAACAACTCACAGGTTTATATACCTGCTGTTGCTGCTGCTGCTGCTAGCCAGTTAGTTTGAACTGAATCAACTTTTCGAATGAGAGGTGAAACATTGTCAAGATTTCCAAGCAAGTCCAGTTACCACTGAACAACACTTGAGATGACCATGACCTGGATGACTAAAAATCTTCATAGACATTTTTTCATCACAAGCTTTAATTTATTAGTTTGGCAAGCTGTCATTAAATTTTGTTCGTCAATGAGTACTTTTCATTTTCATGATAATTTTTTATATGGTAATATCCCTGGCGTGCATATGTGGTCTTATTGGGATTGGCGGCGTGTTTACCTATGATAACTAGGAACAACTACCGCTCGCTGTTAGTGTACGAACACATGGAATTCATTGTTATAAAAATACATTTATGAACAATTCTGTGGTTTAAAACATCGGCGAACGAGGCCCACAGCAAATAGCTGCAATCTGTGCAAAGGAAATGTCTTTTGTAGATTCCTTTGGGCTATATTAGCTAATCTGCTATGTCAGCAGTACATTTATTTCCCGTTAGGCAACTTGGTTACTCAAATAGTGTTATTTGTGGTTTTTATGCTTTACCTTTCAGTGTAATTCTCTCAGGTGTCTCCTGAAATGCTTCAAAAGACCCCCTGGAATAATCATACTCTGTTACAACTACAATACTGAGCTTGGCAAAACTGTGTCTGTAGCTAGCATTACAAATGTCCATTACAGAATGAAACACTGTGCTGATGACAATTGTAATATATATTTTTTTTAATTCTAATCTTCCTTGAGTTTCTACTTAAGAACTCCTGCTCTATTATGCAAAAACAAGTTACAGTTTTTGTAAGTCATTTACACGGCTTGATGTATAAGAACATACACATCACAGAGAACAGCAGAAGCACCAGCTCTTCTGCAGGGACTTTAAATCACATTACTCACATTTAAATCACATTACTCACGTTTAAGTCCATCTGTGGCCCTACTGCTTGTCAGTATGTTACAATAGATCATATATCTGCCATTAGCTACAAAACAAAAGAATTTCATTCAAATTAATTTTCTTTATTTTTCATTTACGTTTTAGAGTTTGGATTGTTACTGATACTATAGATGTCTCAATTTCTTTTCCACATCTGTCTTTTTGACATCAAAAAATATAGTTTATGTCACATAATTAGAAGGCTTTCACCAAATCTTAACAACGTAATGTATATCTTGCACCCCTCTTTTTATGCACACATTTACAAATATGATATCAACACACTGGGGTGGGTTGGCACCCTGCCCTGGGTGTCCCTTGCCCTGTGCCCTGTGCCTCCTGGGCTGGGCTCTAGGCTTCCCATGACCCTGAATTAGACTAGGATAAAGATAATGGATGGATGGATTGATATCAACACATTTCCATGGCAACCCAGCGTAAAACAAAGCAAACGTAATGCAAAATTTACTCTGCAGATTTAAAATATTTGGAAGATCACATTATAGATTATACATAGAGAGATCCTGTACATTCCCATTTTGAGTGAAGTTACTATATACTATGGGTTCTGATCACAGGCATTGGCCAGGATAGAGTCTCAGTTATCTCACGCAAACAGCTGGCACACTGTTAACTGAGTAGCTGCTTTGGGGAGCATAGACTGGAGGGTGGGGGGTGGGGGTTGTTCTTCATTCTTCATTCCCATAGCCACAAACAACCAGAAAAGAAAGTGTCAAATTTGTTAACATATTGTAAACACATTTTAATTCTGAGGTTTCTCCTTTAATTTTGAACTGTACATTATTTTCTGAGTGTGTTTTTGTTGTTTGTCAGCAAAACTCCCTTTGTGATTACATCGTAAAACTTTGTGTGCTTGTGCTTGTCTTTGTACAGTTCTGAGAAGACTCGCCATGCATGCCTTCGGGTGTGAGACACATCATTATGAGTACTTAACTACACTTCCGAGTGGTGAGCGAAGGACAGAAGGGACAACACACGAAGCAACAATCTTCTGAAATAAGCCTGTTTGTAATGACACTGTGGTGCAATACTGGGGTTTATGCAAGTCAGCGATAGGTACATTTTGGTGAGAACCTGTATGGTTAAGCATCTGGGAAAACTTCACAACCTCCCATTTACAGTATTTTCATATTTATCATAAGCAGGGGCTTGGGGCGGGGTGACACAGCCAGTACATCTAAATTTCAAAAAATAAATGATATATACATACATGCACAAACATACACACACACACACACGAATGCATGTTTTTTTTTTTTTTGTTTTTTTTTTTACACTGCACACTTACCCCCCCAACACCTCAATATAAAAATTACTCTGGATACAACGTACATTATAAACATACTATTTCATAAGTATTCGTGTCCCTGTGCACTTGTGTTGTGATTTGTGCATACAGATTATATTACAATTTGGATGATAATGTCCAATATGTGTGGTGTTAAAAGAGACCTCTGTTATAGCCTTGAGAAGAATTTTTTTTTTTTTTTTGTAATTAACGATTTAATAAAATTTCTGATAGGCAAGTCTGTCGATCAAACACTGTCGGTCACTATTGGAAGATATTGTATAACGACACCCGTTAAAACATCTTTGTAATGTGTTCAATTCCTACGTGGCAGAAAAGCAAGCGTCACTTTCCTTTCTACGCAGATATTACCTTTTGCTTCAGACACAATATTTGTCTCTGTAGTGATAGTTTGTCATTTGCAAATTATCATCCGTGTGTTTGTGAATTATTTTTACTACATTTAAATTTTTACTTCAGTTAGTTTTCCTCTGCAGTCGTGCACTCATACAAAAAATAATAATAAATAAATAAATTAATTAATAAAACGAAAACCCTCTAGGTATCTTTCATTTTCTTTTAAATTAGCAGGCAATTGGTACATAATTGTAGATGTTACCCAGGAACAATGCAATTATTGAACATTTCATTCCATGTCACAACTGCAGGTTATTACCTGGTGCACACGAATACAAGCCTTGGGGTAAAGTACTTTGAGAGCTTACTGAAATCCATTTCTCCTCTGCAAAATATATAAGATGTGAGAGGCATAATGACATTAATTAGATTGAAAAAAGGCAGCTGTAGAGTAGAATACCAGGGGTTTAGGAAAAATTCCAGAACTTCCCAGTGGGAAACAGCCATTCTGTAATTCTAACTATGAGGACCACAGCTTCTTGAGAAGACAAACACTATGAAATGGTGAATAATTAATTCATGCATTATATTGTGATATTACTAAGAGAACAAGACAATGACATATCAGGATTGTTAACAGATCTTCTTATTTGAATTGACCTCGTTCTCACAGCTGTAATGCAGCACTCAAAATGTTCCAAAATGCTCTCCTTTTGTACCTACCTGAAGGAGGCAAAGCTCATTAAAGCCAGAAAGCTCAAGTCCCTGTGTCACACTCAGTGTTCCCAGCACAACGCGGAGACAGAGTACCATATGTGGGATGAAAGAGATTGTTACCCTGAGTCACCTTAACTGTGTCACAGCATGTCATTGACACAGCGTCAAGTGTGTTACTCCTGGCTTATGCTCGTACTTGATAAGTGCTTACGGTTCACTGCATGATGGTCAAAAAAAAAAAAAGTGGCCAGGCTAATAAGCACTCATTAGGGAAAAAATAAATGTAATGTTGCATTTTTGGAATGAAAGAAACGTTTCGAACCACTTGTCCTCGTTACAGATCTGCAATAAAAATTTAAACTTTAATATCTTGCTATTTCAGAGGAGAGTCAGTTGATTTGAAATGAATCTGCAGTATCCACACACCTTCATAATGAGCTCACCTTCATAACACTGGGGAGGTCACTGATTTTTCTATTAGGACATGATGGAACTCATTGTTTCTTTTTCTACTTCAGTCTATAAATCATTTCATACAGCATGTGTATAAGAACATTCTCTCAAGAAATGTCAAAGAAGTTCTTTTAAACTAGTATCATGAGTACGGCAACCATGAACATCATAAACAACAACAAGAGACACACACATATA
>JABJVR010005068.1:16399-50961 GCA_025773905.1 Chitala chitala | reverse complement strand
CTGTCCCGTTCCCTACGTGCCACTGTCCCCCCTTTGCACCGCACTGCTTCATCCCCGCTCAGCTGCACCCCCCCCCCACCCACCTTTCCATGTGACCTAATGGAGTCGCTTCCAGTGCACAAAGATAGAGGCGTGTGTGGCGTTTGTCCCAGCTGCCTGCAGAGCAGCTGGTGGGGGTTATGCGCAGCCTGCAGTGGGAGAGCCGAACGCTACATCTGAAACAGTTTACAGACAGACCACTTCGCCAGCACTCGCAAGAGCAGTAATATGAGGCAGATGTCAGGTCCCACGCCTCGTTCCCACATTGTACAATCCCTCCAAGCAGCGCCGTCTTCGGGTGCTCTTGAGCAGACCAGGGACAGCGCACTGTACCACACGCCTCTGCTGCCACAGAGCTGGACGTGAGCCAGACAGGGGCAGACTAGCTATCGGGCAGCCAACAAGCAGCCTGATCAATAAAAATTGACAAGCGTGCAAGCTCTGTTTGAGGAGAACTCAAAAGCAAAGCAAGCCCACGGCACGGAGATTATGCAACTCCCTGCTACATGGGTGAGCCTCTTTTTCCAAGTCTGTAAAACTTCATAGAGCTCAGCAGTAATTGCACACAGAGGTGAAAATTAGGAGGAAGCAACAATGGACTGACGCCTGTAAGACATCAGAAAGCCAAATACAGCTCTGTACCAAGAGCAGCAAGGGTGCTCCCCTTCACTTCACTCTTTGTTAAAAAACTAACTTGATGCAAGTTTTCATTATAACCAAATGAGTTTAAAAAGTCTAATTCAAGTAGCAGGAAAATGAGCGATCCCTGTGATGCTGTGCTGTTATTCACAAACCCCTAGAAACACAGAGAAGATGCTGTAGACAGGGAGGCAGAGTGATGAGCCTCATAATGTGCTTAATAAATCAGACAGAATTCTAACAAACCCTGCACCCCAAAAGTGCACGTGCACACACACACACACACACACACACACACACACACACACACACACGTACACACACATACATACACAAAAGCATGCCTAGTTCGGCAGGCAAACATCCTTCAGTTAAGCAAAGAAACCCAGATGTGTGCACAGACTGGCACGCACGCACGCACACACACTGTAAAGAGCCACAACGTGCACTGCGAAGTGAACGAGTGTGTCCACAGTCAGGGCTACGGCACTGGTGGCCCAGCTCACCTGAGCAGGCTCCCGAAGAGTCCAGCTCGTCCCTCTGTTCATCCGCAGCGCTACAGTCATCACCTTGGGCTGCCTCCCTGCTGGTCTCCACGGGCACTACTGTGAAGCTGGTGGGCATTTTCACACCATGTGCCTTCTGTCGCGTGTGCGCGTGTCTCTGTGTGTCTGATCAGCTACTCGCCTGGCTCGCAGCCTCTCCTTCCGTCCTTCCGTCTCTCTCCCAGCTGTCTCTCGTACAGTACGAAGTTCTCAGTTTCACCTCCACTGCTTGCTTACTGGCTCCATGTGACCAGCCTCCCTCCAAATAAGGAGCTGCACAGCTCCTCCCCTGGGGTAGCCCTTTCTCAGATACTCTATAGCACTGGTCAGACCCCTCCCCCACTGTCAAACGCACAGCTGCCTGCCCCTGACACCTCTCTCAGAGGAGGCTGCCCCTCCCAGGGGTGAAGGAAAACTCCTCAATTAAATACTTCCTTGGTAAAAACAAAAGATCAGTTTGTGTTTACACCTCCACAGACCCCCCCCCCCCCTTCCACACAGGAAGGCCACTAACTCTGAGAAAATATTAACTAGTAGCCATCAAACTCTACTGCTCGCAGCTATCTTTGTCAGCTCTAGCACCAGGAAACCCGACAGGTGCAGCGCTACGTGGTTTTTGTACTTTTGTACTGGCTTTAAATTAACTACTGAAGCAGAAGAGAAAACAAATTCACAGCTCCCCAGAGGAAACCCCTTAGAGACCAACGGAAGGACAAGAGTACACGCACAAAAACAATGAAAACAGAACATGTATCTTAAAAAGTCCCAAAACCTGCAAAGACTGAGAAAAGGAAAAGGAGAACTGCCAGCACAATGGGGGTTGCTCAGAACCAATCAGTGCGGTGACTAATCACTGACACTAATCACCAACACCAACCACTGACAGGCAGTGGTGCTGATACGCTTCCCTTCCACACTATCTGTGTTTATTTTCCCAGGCTACTTTCTGGGGAAGTGACCGCTTTATCAGGTGACACAAACGGCAACACTGGAGCAGCACATGTGACTGACTCGGAATGCTTTACAGCAGGGTCAACAAAAAAAGGGGGGGGGGGGTGCTGAGATACACAACACGCCACGGTGTCAGCAGGAAGTCAGCGTGCATAACAGTTCAATGGTCACTACAGAATACCCAGAGGCCACCATTTATAATAAGCCTATTAATTATCGCACTGAAAATCATATAGATATAAAATGATACACAAAACACGAGGAACATCTGCAATTAAGTGCACTCTCTATTGTTCTGAAAATGTGCATAAGAATATCAAGTGAGGAGGCAGCTTTAAGTCTGACCACGTGGACACTAAGGAGGTCGTTACGGGCAGAGCATGCAGCAGAATATAACATGAACCAGGGGAACACTTAACATCAACACTTTGAACATGAATGACTTTCATTTCATTTCTTAGCTGTGGCTTTTTCCCCACAGAGCAGTACAGTTGCACCCAGCTACTCTTGTGTAATGGGCAATAACTCAAATTATTCAAAAGAATGTCTGCATTGTGCTCTTAATAAAATTTTAAGTGAAATAGCATAGACTGTACATACCAATATGTTTATAATAAAAAAGTGTAGGAGCATGTACAAAATATGTAATAAATCCCCCAAAACAAATTTACTGGGATGAACTAACAGGTGGTTAAATAAGAATCCACACATTTTAAATATGTATTCTGTTCCATTTCCAATCTGTCTTGCATTAACAATATCTAACAGAGTTATGCGGATTTCACATTAGGTATTTAATGAGTCGTATATGTAAAACTATAGAGAGCAATTTTTGATACACTTTTTAATTATTTTCTAGGTTTATTATTTACTTAAAAAACAATTGTCTGTGAATATGAAATTAATATATGGAAATAAAAATTAAGCAAAATAGACTACAAAGCACTCAGATAAGAAAAATAACAGAATAACAGAAATACTAGTTTATTAATTAATATCAATGATGAATCTACAGCTATTTCTCCATTTAAACAATCTGCGTGCTGATGTAAAACTACCACGCTGTCCTACACAGATGATACCACCTAAAACAGCACCATCCCACCGTACACCCCACCTGGCTAAAGCAAACATGACATCCCTATAAAGCCTCTCCCTGTATTTCATTTGCAGCCTTTACACAGGGCCTATATGCAGTGTGCCTAGGGATCATGCATTGCCACATGTTTCCATCCAGAATGCCCCAGTAAAACCCTACAAGCCTGCTGTTGTCCAAAATGTCACAACATTAAATTCCTACTCTGACAAACACTAAGGCGGAGCAGCACTAATAGATGTCAAGATTACTACACCCTCCGTCTTTCCCACAGGATTTTTGGGGTTTTTCTGCTAAATGTCTAGGTTTACTAAGAAATTCAGAGAATCCAGCATTAACTGATAATAAACATGTCTCATTTTGGCACAATACTTTGGTATCTCCACCATAATACCACAAAATGGAAAGATTAGGGGCTTCAGTTTTACACATCGCTGGTGAAACCTCCAGGGCGCCAGTTAATCCTATTTACCACGTGGAAACACAAAAGCAATTTTTAATAGTTTATCATACAACTATAACATAAATGGCCTTGTTTTCTAGTATATGCTGGATTATAAGGGTTGAAGAAGCAGTCATCCTGCCTAGTAACACATCTGCACTGAATGGAGGGCATTTCATACCTCAACCAGGATAATGAGAGGTCAAAGGTTATTGCTGCCATTTGACCATTAATTAGATAGAATAAACAGATGTAAAACAGGCCCACTACATAAAATCACATCCAGTTTGTCCATTGTCGAGGTTTAAATTTTTTTCTCATATTCTTGCATCATTTTATCAATTTACTTCAAACTCCCTCATTATAATACCTGTACTATTTATTCCTATCTGTTACAACAAAATAATGTCTGTAAACAGATACATACTGCAGTGAAAGCAAGACTCTAAAGCAAATATCCGGTAAGATATAACCATGATGTTTTTAAAAAGGCTTAGGATTATAGCATAAGAGGTATGAGCACAGACAAAAGATAATCTCTCAAAGTCACTCAAGCACACAAACGCACGCAAACAAGCACACGTTAACACAAACACACTCAGAATGAGTTCTCCCGGAGAAAAGGTGTAAATGAAGTCCAGCAGGTTAAAAGCCACACTGCAGCTTCTGTAAAGGTCAAGTGGAGGTTGGGAAGTGGTGTTCCATGTTCTAGATAAATCTCAGACTGCTGTCCAGAGACACAGAGATACTCAGTTGGCAAGAATCTTCTCTAGACACCAGTCATGTTCTGACATATCTCATAATACTCATTGTCATCACTGGAAAATCTGGCTGAGTCATAAATGATTATCATACCTCAAATACAGCAGAAGGTGTCAGTGTATACAAAAGGCATCGGTCATCATAAAATGATACATTATCTAATAGTCCGTCCAAGGACGCACAAGACTGAGTGCTACATCAGTGTGTAATCATTGCTTAACAAGCTTGATTGGTTAAGGTGTTGAGCTGTAAGGTTACTCCATTCCATAAACACTTTGAGAGCAGTGATAAATGCAAAAACAAGAAACAGTTGAGAAATATGCACACTATTTAGGTATGAGCTGTGATAAATTGCTGCCACCTAGTGTGCATTAAGCATGATACACAAACATCCCATAGCAGCTGACAGGTGACAGCCTGCCTGCAGCGGCTATAAAGGTAAGGGCTGCTTTACATAAAACAGCAGTAGCCACACATTTCATATGTTCAACACTGACTGCAGGTAGCCAACTCCTGCAGCACGGGAGGTAAAACAGAGGAAGCTCTCACATTTGAAGTGGATTGTACAACTACGTAACGTGTTGTCCAAAAAAAAAAAAAAACAAAGGTCTCTCAAGGAATTTGAAAAAGGCAGCCTATAACACCAAGAAGTGCTTGTAGCATGCAGATTATCAATATAAACAATTTCACAAACAGCCGTGGTATCACTTTAAAACATTGGCCTACATTGTAAAAAAGGTTAAAAACAAGGACACAGTGAAGCTAAAAGTGATGATTTAAAGACACTCAAGGTGAAAAAATTTACGTGGACCTAATAACTTGTTCATGGTAACATTTTCGAAAGGAAAAAAAACCTCTTGTTATTTCCATTACATATTTTCCTGTGCATTTTTACAAGATGAAAACAGCCTGGTACTATAACCACCTAACCAGTAAAGAACCTTAAAAACACAGCACATGGATAAAGTGTACAACAGCAGGTTTTCTAGTTGCTTGGGTGGATTTAAAAAGTACATGCCACTTCTGTGGAGTTCCACATACTCTAATGACATACTCTCATCAAGAAGAAAACAAGCTCCTTTCATCTAATTCAGAAGTACAGCACGCTTGTACTATAACTGTTGATGGAACAATGATACGGAATTTCCATGGGCTACGGCTTTGTTTGCCATGAATTTGCTAAAGTAATTGGCTTCCAAATGTGAGACATGGTTTGCATGTTTAGCACATAGTGACCTTCTCAGATGTCTCGCACACACCCATCAATGATTAAGCCTTCCAAAGAAGATTGCTTAGCCAGGGAGGGTTGGTGCGCTACTTATGTCTTTAGTAAGGGAAGTCAAATCGCTGGTGTGCTTTTGCAGGAGTAAAAGCTTATAACAGTAAGCGGTGAGATAACCAGATTCTATATTGTGCAAAAATAATCAATTTGCACTGAAAACAGTTGATATGAGATGAAGAACTAGAAACACAAGCTCTGAAACATTTATCTTTAACTTGCTGAATAAAAGGGTTTGCTCTGGTTCTGGGTGGTGCTGTTAATTGTGGGTTAAAACTCTTTGTCGTAGGGTTACAAGACAAAGTATAGTTGCTCTTTAACGATTGTGGGAACCAAACTAATATCTGTTTCTACCTCACTTTCACAATGTACCATCCCTCCTTCTCTCCTTTACTACCACTCATTAGTAACATGCATCATACGTGTAGAAAATGTAAAATAAAACCTGCCTATTAACTGATAATCGATCCAATATCAACACCGTACACCACAATTAAATAACATAAGATGCTATAAAGGAGGGTGAACCCTGGAACTCTGCAGTGTTTTCTGTCAACAACAGAAATATCCACTACCATAAATGGGCAAACCAGAATGCTGTTTCTGGGGCTACGCCGTGGCATATCAACTAAACAATACAGTATAATAATAATGTTAATTCGAGCCACCTCAAAGTAAGATCTATGGAATCAAGTTTCATCTAAAATGGCTGTGATACCAGATTTACCAGTACTGTGAAAAAGCAGCTTTATCCTCACTGGCAGACAAATTCATGCTGATGTCCACCTCAATTGAAATAAGAACACAGCAGCACTATGAAAAGTACGGCAGCACCAGTTGAAATAATAGCACAAAAGCACTGTGAAAGACATGGCAGCACCAGTTGAAATAAAGTGGTATCACAGTGAAAGACATGGCAGCACCAGCTGAAATAAAGCAGTATCACAGTGAAAGACATGGCAGCACCAGTTGTTTCCAGCAGCCCATTCTGATATCCAAATAAAGGCACAATGAAGTACATGATACCCCCAAGTAGGGCTCTGGTCACGCAGCCCAATACCCCCTAAACAATACGGTGTGATTAATACCCTCTTTTTAGCTGATGAGGTTGGGAGCAGCTTTGGGAGTTTGGGCAGAAGGATCACCGTGATGTCACAACCTGAACACACAGCTGCCACAGGCCACAGCACTCTTTATAAATCGTTAGATCAAATACTTTCCTATACTGTCCCATGCAGCCATTTAGCAGAAACTGTTGCTCTCTGTATGTTAATGTGTTGCCCTGCAGACAGTTATAAAGTATTTCAAATGCTATCGAGAGAAAAAGGAATATTGATTTTTCAAACAGCTTTTTAAACCAACAGTTGATATTAAATTACTTTTGAAACACAGAGTTGCGATTTTCTGGACTTAAGCTGATTAAACTTCTCACCTAACGTCAGTGGAGGTAAAACTAAGGCTACTTGAATCCACTATACTGTACAAACAACAATCAAACAAATGAACAGAAAAGCAATATGACACTGCTCTAAAACCTACATTAATTTTTACAATGCTTTGACGATGATGAAACAGCAATGTTCACACCTGCCAACTAAAGGCAGAAGGATCTTTAAGGGCACTGACGTATAACTTGAGGGCTGCTGGCCCAAATCCCAAGACGTCTGTGCTGTAAACTCACTGCAAACCTTGTTGGAGGAAACTAACAAAAACTAACAATTTAAAAATGATAGGTTTTACATTGTTTAACTGACACTAACAAAAAACCAATAACTTGCTTTTTAGACACCAAAAAATAGTAATAATACATAACAGAACCGAGACAACATAAAAGAGACAGCAAAACTGAGCAAAGCCTAACTAGTATTGTGTAAAACTGTTGTGAAGAATATTTTATTTATCTGTCCCTGCTTTTTAAATACCATTTTAATCACCAGTGCCTTACCAGCTAAAAGGGCCTCTAATAAGGCAATGTTCAATATATAACAGAATGGTATAGAAATCATCAAACAGAAGGCCATTGGATTGTTTTCTTCCTGGCACACTCCATCAGCTGAGGCCTTGGCTCCATACCAAACGGTCATCAGGATTTCATTCGAAGAATTACACTGGCTACTTTTCTCAGGTTTAGCTACTTACTGTGAGGAATGAGTGCTATGTAATGCAATTATGGCAAGCCTAAGTGGTTATGTCTAGCCCTTCTTCCTCAGATTTAGATTTAAAAAAAGGTCAAGGATATCAATCTCTTCGGAAAGCTATAATACCAGACACAAAAGCTTTGACTTTGATCAGTTATGATTGCAGACAAGTACACAATGTGAGGAAAAAAAGTCTAGAGTTTATTTCAAGCTTTCAATGACTACAGAGTCTTTTGAGATTTATCAAACCTGAAATAATGAAATGAAACGTGATGAAAAAATATGTTTTGTGTTGACTCTTGTATACATCACACGATTACAAAATCCATCCATCTTCCTTCTTCTTATCTAGGTCCTTGTCCAAGTCACAGGGGCAGCAGTCAAAGCAGCGATGCCCAGACCTTCCTTTCCCTAGCCACCTCCAGCTCATCCACAAGGATACCCAGGCACTTGAAGGCCAGACAAGATATTATCTCTCAATCTAGTCTTTGGTCTGTCTCAGGGTTTACTCCAAGTTGGACATACCTGAAACACCTCCTCTGTGAGGCGTCCAGGAAGCATCCTAGCCAGATGCCGGAACCACCTTAACTGGCTCCTTTCGACGCAGTGGAACACTGACTCTACTTTGAGTTCCTCCCGAATGTACAAGCTCCTCACCCTCCTCATATATAAAGCTGAGCCCAGCCACCTTGTGGAGGAAGCTCATTTCCACCACTTGTATCATTCTTTTGGTCACTAACAAGAGCCCATGACCATAGGTTGGAACGTAGATTGGCCAGTAAATTGATAGCTTTTCCTTTTGGCTCAGCTCTCTATTCACCACAACAGATTGGTACAATGTCTTTCAACAAAAAAAAAAAAAAAAAAAAAAACTGTGGTCGTCGTTACACTTCCTCAGTGAAACAAATAAGTGGTTATAAGGGATCACTAAAGGATAAAACTAAGATTCCATTAAGTTAAATTCTCACCTAAATGTAATTCTGAATAACCAAAACATTCATGTCCATCTGATCCATGAGTTTTCATACTCTCATTTTGGAATTATTATTATTATTTTTTTTTATGTGGAATTCAATAGTAAAGTTGAAATAAATGTATTTCCAGAAGCAGTTATAGTGTTTTTCCTCCAACAACGAATGCCATGACTTGTGAAAAACAACTTGCTTTCAATTCTATAAAACTCTATGTTGGAAAAGTAAGTAACCTGCCAAGTCACAAATGCTTAAAATGAATGTGATTCTATTGGTTAACTTAAGCAAATGCAAGTTTACACATTCTGTAAATATTTTACAGTGTGCTAAACGTATATAAAATGCCTATGTTTCAATATTAGGTATATTACATATTTCTATTACATTTTTAAATGAATAAATTCCATCTTCTGTTCAACACAGGAGTCAAAGATCATAGTAAAGCATTACTACATCTTCCAACTGACACCAAAGCATTGTTAATTAAATTGCCAGTCTTTGCTTTCCGCTGTTCACCTGTCTTAAGTTTCTGGAGATAATACAATTTGCACATTAAATACCGTTAATTAAAATTCTGATGCATCATTGATCACGCAGTACGTTATACCGCTTAAGTAATTAACTATTTAGCTGTACCATCGCACAAAGTAAACACATCGGTCGCCATGAGTTACAACAACAAACTAATAAGTATAAAACTGGGTTTTAGTATCGCAAATATTTTATTACTGTAATACTTTGTGAGACATGACTCTATTTCATAGCAAATTTCCTAATTAAACACGGCAAAGTAAATTAGCTCCACGCGTTATACATCATCTACTTGTAAGACATGTCTTAAAATACAGCTGGCAGTTACCAGGGAACAAGAGTACTTACCTAAACCAGCTAGTTATCGACCAAAAATAAGGCAGGTTTGGCCATTGCCTTCCTTTACTCTCGTGGAAATTAAATCTTCGGTTCAGTTAAAAGGTTTCATAGATTAAATCAATCACAAAAGTTTACCACCTAAAGTGGACACAGCTAAATCTATCACTACTGAAGGAGCTACATAGCTGTCATCTTCTGACTTCAGTGACCAGAAGAAGATTAGAAGCATAAAATTAAATAGAAAAAAATGTAGTAGTAACTAATGATGTTATGGTGGCGGTATGTTCTTACCGTATTTATTCGGCTCCCTGCTGTACTCCAGAATAGGAACAGCGTCTTGAAGGTCTGCGGTGTCACCCAGCGACTCTCCACGTCCAGCCACCGGGTCATCGTTGTCCCCGTTAGGATCTTCACCGCCCTTTCCAACAGGAACAACGACAAATCTGTCGCCCATGACACTCCTTCGTCCTTGTTTAGCAGCTTTCCACTGGGACAAACAAAACTTCAGTGATCAAGCAGCTTTACGCAGCGATTCAAACCCGGCTGTCCGTAGTAGCTCGACTGGAGCAAAACAAAAATCCAACGTGACTCCTGGACTCGCACGCGCTGCCTGAAAGGTAAGGCTGCTTCCTATTGGCTGCAACCTCCTGCGGGCGTGGCAAGCAGCGCTAAATACAAATAACTTAAAAGAATTAATTCGTAGGAGCATGCGAGGAGTTATCGTGGCTGATTCTTCGGTAATGGTGACTACATTGAAAGCAAACCGCGCTTAATTTAATATTTTGCGTGATATATCTGTGGCAGCGGCAGAAGTCCCCCTCGCTACAATTTTTATGCCCCTCCACGTCCGCAACTTTGAAAATGGGATTGCACGCCCCCACCCCAACTTCAAATTGCTGCCGCCGACCATGTGTGTGTATATATAGACACTTCAAGATAAAAGTAGGCGGTATGTTTATATAACCTGAAATAATTTTGCCTGTATTTACAGGTATAAATCGTGTTGTACTTTTTCTGTGAATATCTGCATTTCTGTTATTCATAAAAAACACGTACCATACATCTAGTAAGTCAGTTGAATCTAATTTTTTTTTTCGTAATACCCGCAATATTCAATATTATAAAAGTATTTTGAAGAACATAAATGTATAGTCATTATGTAAGGTGAACGGCTTATTTTTATTTCTTCCAAGCGAACAGCTTGACATTTGAATTTATTTTAGACGTTATAGTATATTAAGTCTTTGAAAGCCATGAGATCGACAAGCCATGTTTTTGCTTCCAAATACACCGATCTTTATCCATCCAAGTGGCTTTTGCCTGCCTCCTAATACAGAGTGTTCACCTGTACAATTTAACCGTACTATTAGGTTTTTTTTCACGTTGGATCCCAACTTTTATTTATTTATAGAAATGTAACTATAGACTGATTTGGATAAAATAAATTAGTATATAAATAAACTATTATAAATAAACTGAAGTTAGTAAAACAAATGAGGTTCAAATGCAAAAAAAAAAAAAAAAAAAAAACCCAATGGGTTTTAATCCAGTTCCCTCAAAAGGGGAAAATTGTGTTGCTAAGGAATAATGTAGATGTAGAAAGACCAAAGTTAAGATAATGCTGACAAACTAGCAACTGGCAGGATCAGAGGCTATGATGGAGTAGGAGGTGATGTTTCAGTTGCCTGACAGATTTTAAATAAATTAAGTATACATGTCTATTAAATATATTTGAAAAGTTGTGCAATGAGCTATTTGAATACCTGTTTTTTAATCAGGAGCAAGCACTGAGATCACACATATAGCATATTAGTTAAAAATGTACATTAATTTTTTTTTTTGTTGAAATAACATGAGGTATGTAAAAACCGGCCTGGCGGCTCAATGGGTAGAACATCAGACTGGCATGCAGAAGGTTCCCAGTTTGAATCCCAGCCCAGCCACCAGGTGTGTCCTTTAGCAAGACCCAGCGCTAGCTCAATGTAGCACATATGTGAGTTGCTTTGGATAAAAGTGTGTACCAAATGAATAAATGTAAAACTTTGTGTTAAATGTTATCAGAATTTAGCTGTTCATCTGGAAATTGAAGACAGCTTTGGAACCTTTTTTGGAACCTTTTTTTTTTTTTAAGTGATTTGAATATATATAATTATAATTACACCCATTCACAGACCATGAGGTACCGTGCATGTAAAGCTCTAAAATATAATTTTATAATGTGCAGAGGCTCAGTGGGGAGCATTGTTACCTCATTTCTCTGAGGTCTGGGTTTCCATTCCATGTCTTGAAAAAGTATTCAAAGTTTAGACCATCTGCCTGTGTGTATTTTCTTCAGTTGTTCTAAATTCTAAGATTTGCTGTTCATGTGAAATGGTGTCACACAATTGTGCCTAAGGTGTGTGCATTAGAGCCCTGTGCTTGGCTGGCGCATCCAAAGCTTTCCCTGCCTTACATGTGCTATTCTCTGTATTTGGATCCTGTGTCCCCATGACCCTGAATTGGATAGGTGGACTTAGACAATGACTAAATGAAAGAACAAGTCCTACTAAAAGTGTTGCAACAGTTATTTGGTACTTGTATGTACACTGGATTGAGTTTGTTCTCTGAGAAAATAAGAATAATGTGTATATATCAGTACTTTTATTACTCCTGTCCTGGTAGAGTAAATGTGGAACAATAGCTAGATGATAATATGAAATTTTCTCATCAATTACTTGTTTTCTTTTCAGTCGTTCTTACTCAACAGAAAATATACTGAAAAGATTACAAATATGAAACAGGGATTTTTGCTTTGAGACCAAAATCTCAAAAAAAAAAAAAAAAAAAAAACCAAACAAAAAAATGCTTCCATGGTTTTGCTGTTGGCAGACTCCATTCACGATCATATGCTTTAAGTTAGATGTCTTAAAGCCTTATCTAACTCATCTTCCAAGGTCATCTGGAGTTAAAAAAAGAATGCTTTTGGAACCATGTTTTTCAGCAGTGTGTCCTGGAGAGTTTTGATTCTGAAGCTTTGCCTCCGGTGCTGAGGGCTATTTTCAGATGTGGACAAATAGCGTGGAGATAGTTAGCATACCAATGGTGACAGGCTGATCATGAAAGCATGGCATCACAGTTTCTTTTCATGTTTTATGCCTGAATGTGGTCTTAGGACCTAGAAGCACTGGCATGTCTTGTGATCTTATCGCCACCAGAGAATACCTAAAACTGGAGGGGGGGGGGGAAGTGTAATTTGTTGATCAGATTTCTTTTCATAGCCCTTTACTGGGACTTACAATGTGGTCAATGCATTTCATTATACATATATAAAATAGATAACTGTTTTTGAACCTATATGGCCAGTCAAATTTAAGACATGTAAATAAGATCAAAATAATAGAATTTGTCTGCATAATATTACAGTTCACTTTCTTACTTTACTTTTTTATTAGTGTTTTAAAAATGAGGTCTGTTTTTAGATTGCAAAAATGTATTTGAACTATTTTAGGCTCACTTTGATAAAATATTAAGGTTCCATAAAACAACACTTTATAAGTATACATATCTATTCTTGGGATTTCACTGTCAATAAAGAGAGAGGGAGCAAGAGAGAGAGAGTGTGTAACGACACGCATTCTGCTGTGAGGGGAGAGAGAGAGAGAGATGACACTGCTGTGAGGAGAGAGGGAGTTGGTAACAACATGTGCTCTGCTGTGTGCGTGAGAGAGAGAGAGTGTGAGTGTGAGCGAGAGTGAGTGAGTGTCTTAGTAAGGACACACCCTCTGCTGTGAGAGAGAGAACATCAGAAAAACAACTGTGACTTCCATACTGAATCACAGAGACATTTCAATGCTTGTACATCACAGGAAAATAAAATATATATAATTTCACCATATTTTGACTGTCCAGACTCTGTTTTGATGAGTTGTTTTGCTAAGGACAATGAAGCTAGAAATCTATTAACAGTTTGATAAAAACTGATTTTTATTAAAGAATCAGTCTTATATAATCAGATTGAATTATACAATAATTCAATTTATTCTTGGTTTTTAAACATGCTTATAGCAAACAAGAAACAGAAAAAAGGACATGCTCAATTTTTATCATGCTGGCATCTATTATTGTTGTATTAAATTTTGTTGCATTACTTGCAGGTCTGTTATTTAACATCCATCCATTACCCATTTTATTATAATGTTCAGGGTTACAGGTGCTCTGGACTCTATCCCAGGCAGTCTAGGTGACAAGGCAGGAGACACCCTGCACAGGGTACCAAACCTCGAAAATCAGTAGAAAACACAGTGTTCAAAATAAATAATGAAGAAACTTGGTCTACCTGCCTGGTCTTACACAACTGTTTTTTCACTAATTAACCTCCCTAAACATCTTAATCATAAACTTTCTCTGCATACAAGAACATTCTTACATGAATGTATCCACTATGAAGGAGTAGTCATTAAGTAAGAATGTTCAACATGGTCTTTTTTTATCTTTTTAAAGATATTTCTGGAACATGAATTCAGACTAGATAATTGTTTCAAATACATTGCATCTTAATGTTCATAAAACATTCCAACCAAACATTTCCTCTTTTCTATTTCTAACTATTCCTGTTTTGTATATAATAATGCAAAATTTATATTTAGGACTAGATTCTCATAATGGTTGTGAATGTGCATCAGGCTGCATTATTTGTGAAATTTATTACTTAATAAAGTATATGTTACCAGTAGATGGCAGCAGTAACCTACATTTGACTCAAAATTCCAAGTTCTGCTGAAGCACCCAGTCCTGCTCTCTGCAGCTCAGTGAGAAAAAAGACATTTCAGAAAGCCTTTCTCATGAAAAGGTTTAAAACCTTTTAGGAATTTCCCCTGAATGTTACAAAGGCACATTTAAAGGTTAAAAATACTCTCTCCAGCAGTTATAAAAAGCCAGCTCCTCTGTTTCAGATGCTGAAGTCTGGTAAGTTCTTCATTTTATTTGGCAGCATTGGTGCATCTTTATACATATATTCTATATTCCAATTTTGTAAATTTCTTTCCAATATTACCAGAATTGACTTCAAGTGTCTAGTAGCCCGACTACCACGTCAGATTATGATTAAAAGTACAAGATTTAAGAGTGAGATTCCGTGATCAGGGCTACACCAGTAAAAACATAATCTGAAAGAACATCAACGCCCTTGTACTTCTTGACTCACTCTTGTAAAATTACAAACCTAATGGAAACTATGGCTAATCTAATCTCAATTCCATCATCTTTTCTCAGCACCCGTACTGATTCTTTCTACTTTCTTCTCGCACCTTTTCTGAGCAAACGAACATGTGCAAGACAACATCAGCATCCCCGCTGGCACGTTCTCCTGGAGGACCTGTGCACTGGAGAACGTAGAGTGCACGCAACGGATACATCATTGCTGACCGTTTTATCGACTGACAGCGTTATGTCCCTCTCGCTGCTGCGCAGCAGCCTCTCATGGCGCTTATTTCCTTTGGAAAATAAATCGGTGGCACCTGATAGGACTGCTTCATGGGCACCACTACAGACGATCACGGTCTTGTCTCCATGGGCAGCACAACTATGCGCAATACTCTACTCTGTAATTGTAAACCGGTCGTCTGTCTTGATGCTCCAGTTTTGGTTAAGGTTCCATATAACATTTGTTTCCTAGGCTGTGATCACTCATTTTAAGAGTCGTGTTTTTATTTTATTGGAAAGTAATTCCCTATTTTTAAAAATCCTTACAGCAGTTTCTCTAGACAGAAAGATGGATACAGTTAATTTCTTGCACAGCTATTTGTTCTGTAGTACCAGGGAATTATAGGTTAATGTCCTGAGACGTTGACTTTGTTTTACCTTTGGCAAAGTGTATTATGATTCACGACAGCTAAAGTAATAAAGCTCTACAAGTGTGAGAGAGATAGAGAGAGAGATTTTACATTTTATAATTATTATGGTTGGCAGACAGAGTACAACAAGGCAAGGCAGAGTAAGGTCTAAGAGAGAGTTCATTAAACAATGTGCGTGCATGCGCAACACACACACACACACACACACACACGGGGGCAACTACCAAAACCGGACCACAAACGGCAACACCCATACCATCAACAACAGACAAAGGCATAAACACCAAACCTGTATAGTGCCAAACTGGAACCAAACACCAGGTGCAAACTCTCAGACAATATAATGGGGTAACAATAAAACAAGGAGATGGGAGAACGACTGGGCGTGGCCGCACAACAATCTCTACTGAGGCAGTCCAGGACAATAATTGACGTAACACACAAGGTTTGATGTGCTTCTCTCCGTAAATGATCTTTGCACATTATATCACTTGATTTCATTTGTGCATCTGGTTGAATAAATGGCTTTGTACTCATTTCACTCCGTCTTCCACTTTTCTGGTACAATAGTTTTGTTAATTGTCAGGCTCAGGATTTCTCAGGCTGTAATTACATCTGTTTTGTTGTGTGCTGAGGGCTGTTATCATGTTTCAGTTAGATAAAGACAGATAAAGGACACCATTATAAATACCTGGCCATATTGAGTCAGAATTTACACTCTTAAAAAAGGGCCTTCTTATCCTATTATAGTCAGTTAATTGAATCCCTTTTGGTTTGTATTTGTATCTTTGCCTTTGTGTATGTTGATTATTGAGCCTTTGCTAATGCAAGCAAACCCTTACTGTCTCTACACTGCTCATGTTCTATCTTGCCACGTTGGTGATTTCATACTGTAAACATGGTCTTTGCTTCAACATATGGAAGAGGGTAGAAATTAAGTACATTAAATATACAGCATTCACATTTTCTCACTGACATCTACGATATAAAATGTACTGGCAGGCTTAAACACTTCTGCTACTCCATCTTGAGACCATCCATAATGTTTCAAGAATTCAGATGGAACCCACAGGCTGCTCTAGAAATGGCTTTCCTAACCTGTAGCTTTCTGCTTATACCTTGTTCATTGCTGTCCCAAAAGTATAAATTTACTTTAAAATTTTATACATCCCTATTTAAAAAACAAGTGCTTTTATTTCCATTTAATGTTCAAAGTCATTAAATAGTAATAGATTCACATAGCTTCAAACATGTAATAATGGCTCTTTTGTAAAAGTAAACAACAAAACACAACTGAACTAAAAACCTAAAAAAGAACTTAAAATGCTGAATGTTTTTCCTTAAAGCTGCTTTTCAGAAGATATGGTGTCTTGGATGCCATATTTAACAACTGTGGACACTTTGTGATGTAATACTTGTGACCTACAAACTCCAAGACCACACTGTTTCAGAATTATTTTCATCCACATATGTGGCCTGCGGGCCTGGCTATGAGGGCACAAACAAGCACCTCATACTTACAGAGAATTAATATCCTACATTTGACCGAATACACTATCAACTTTTGTTTACACATTAGTTTGGTGAAACAGACATCAGCAGGCCAAAAAAAAGTTTAGAAAGAAAGTTTAGCCAAGTGTTATTTATACAATTGTTGGATAAATGGGGCATATTTAGTGTATGTTTCCATATTCTCTGTAACAATCCAGAAAAGATGCTGAAATATAACACCAAAATAAAGTAAAAAGAGGTGTTAATCATTTTATATTTTTTGCCTAAATCTATGTAACATACAAATAAAAAAGATAATAGGTCTATTAACAATTTTTCTTAAAAACCCCTTTTAAAATGATAGCCTACATAGTGTATGCAAATCAAGGAACTGTCAAACTACACATTCATTTTTTAATTTATGACTTTACAATCAATGCCATGTAATTTATTTTTACTGTTTTTTTTTGGGGAGTGGGTGTATGTATTAGTACAGTCATAGTTTACTAAATATTAATAATTTTTAGAGTACATTCAGTGCATACTTTATAATTTTTTTCACATTCAAAATCACTTGTTTTCAGTTATGGTAATTTCATACAAACAATTTTTTTTCTTGGCTATTCTAAAAAGACTGTCTCCTAACAACATGCATGCCAAATGGTCAAAAATCTGTTTTCAAAATTGTGCAACTTCATGATTCATGACTGAGAACCTGAGTTGACTGAGAATTGCTAAATTGTTACCTCTGTTCTGGCTATTTGCATTTTCTCTGTTGAAGTGAGCTTGCATGCTGCTGCACCTCTTCTCGCTGTGTGTTTCCAGGACAACAGGGGCAGGTGAATCCTGGATTGTTTGTGAGCCAGTTCTGGGCAGAGGGTCAGGGCTTGTTTATTTAACTAGCCCTGTCCGGTTAAGGGTTACAGAACTCCCAGCTGGCCTGGTAAGTCCCAGGAGCTGGTCAGTGCAGGATCTGAAAGTCCTGCATCCTGGATGCTCAACACCAGCTAACAGCCATCCATGGAGACTGCCCTCAGGTTTGTGTTTCACACAATCAGCCAATAAAGCCAGGCCCACCGTGACAACAGCTTAGGAGAGAAAACTTTCAGTTATTAAAAGGGAAAAACCTCAACTGGCCAGGGTATGTAAGTATCTGGCCTGAAAATATGGGATTACATCAATAGCCTTACATTTTTAATTAAAAATAATATAAAATTTAAGCTTGTGTTTATGTTTATATAATAAGGCTAAGCAATTGAGAGCTGAAATATGTTATTCATAAACACAAATATGTTGGATTTGGTTAGATCAGTAAAAAATTAATTTGCACTTTAAATTGTCAGCTTTAGAATTACCGTAACATAATGGCATTCACTTATCCAGTCATTTAATAATTCCCATTGAACATTATTTCAGTTTTTAAACATATTAAATGCATACGAAATTAACAAAAATACAAAGAACAAATTGTCAAAAGCAGTTTATTTTAACAAATATTGAAGCACAATTTTGTAAACCAACTTTGTATGTCAGAGTACATAAATAAAACATGGTACAAATAGCCTCATGACAGAACTTCAGATTTCTATGCACAAAACAGCAGAATATTTGGTTCCATAAATCATCACATATAATTATAAATGAATTCACATGAAACACATAGTCCCCGATCTTTGTATTTACATCTGAGCTTTTTGTCATTTGAACTTATTAGCATCTGAGTCCAGAACAGTTTCATGGTTTAGCTGTAGAATGTATTTGTGGTCTGTCTGCTGTGTGTAACTTGTGAAAGTGTGGAACTGAACCTGAAAATCTGACGTTTTAGACAGTAGTATAAGTGCCATTATAAAAGAACGGCTTGTCTGAGACACAGTGACCTATGACCTCAGGTGTCCATCTCTGGACTTCGGGCTGTCCGCCCTTTCCAGGGCGTACGATTATCGTGCTGCGAGACATGAGAGATGGGTCCTCGTCAAAGAAGTTAAACGGCCGCAGGAAGAAGCCCACAGCATTGCCAGGTGTGGCTGTGTTAGGGATGTCTTCTGAATGTGGAATATGCAGAAAGCCCACCGTCACCCAGGCAACCAGGTCCTACAGAATGAAATGATGTCAGTATACCTCACTGTAATAAAGTCATTATGTTGGAGGTGCAGCAATATATTTTTAAGGGAATAATGACAAAAGCCTTCACCTGTCCAATTCATCATATCTGGCATGGATCATAAAGAATAGTCCATAAGCTAGCTATTTATTTATTTATAATTCCTAGTTTGATAATTTGTGACAATAGAAAAAACTGAAAAAAAACTAAAGTAAATTCCAGTTTAATTTTTTATTTTTATAAATTTCATGAACAGCATTAATATATTTTTCATTTCAATGCATTGAAAAGCTGAATGGCTTTTACCATAAACAGTTTAGATAATAGTACATTGTGGATAAGAGTTTAGGATGTGCACATACCTGTTTGACGATATTCTCATTGTTACGAATGTAGTCTTCGAAGGAGACCACTGGCTCCCAGGGGTCATTTTGAGTGTAGATGCTACTGCTAGTCACTTCTGAGTCCTTGTGTCTCGTCACTGCCAAAGGATACCTATGCAAAATGGGTATGAGGATGTGATATCATTGAATCTGCAATTTCTTGTGTAAAGCGCTTTGAGGCACTTTGTAGTGAAAGGTGCTATATAAAAATAAATTGAATTGAATTTAATTTGCCACTATATTCCTTTAATTCCTTTAACGATTTGAACAGTATGAATGATGAAGTGTATTTGCAAAATTAATCACATGCTGTGTCAGTCTCCTTTGGATTGTTTCTCAAACTTAAAAAGATATAGCATATTCCTGCCCACTACACCATATTTCATTTTAAAATTTTTTACAGTTTTCTTTTGTCTTATGCAAAGGCACAAGGAAGCTGTATGGTGAAGAGTCAGAATAAGACAACACAATACTGATAACACAATACCGCAGGTGGAAGTTCAACCTGTTTAGAGATTGCAAAGGAAACCACTGAGGACTTAGCGACTCACAATGTACAGGGTTGGTACTGTACCTCGTCCAGGTGACACCATTTTCCTCCTTCCAGCCACGGGGCAGCACAATGTCAGCATGGGAGTTAAACTGGATGCGGTAGCCCTTCTTGTGACCCCACTTGTTCTCCTGGCTGGGGTTGTAAAAGTGCGTGTAACGTGGAAACTTCTTGCCAAAGCGGAAGGCCGCATCACGCTCCGTGACGTGAGGCGTGCGGACGAGGCGGGACTGCCTAATGATGTCGTGTGGGCTCCACGGGTTTGTGATATTCTCAAACTTTAGCTTCATCGTCTCAAAGCTGTTCTCTCGCCCTGAGCAGAGATGAATATTTCCATGAAATATGAAGATAAATGTTTAAAGAGTCAAGATGTGATTGTGTTTTTTTTATTATTTAGTATATAAAAAATGTTGCATAATAAAGATTTAAAAATTCAGTCAATTCAAATTTGTAATTATTAGCCAAGAAAATTTCTATTAGAAAAACGTTACAGATCAAATTGGTGTTAATAATAATAATAATAATAATAATAATAATAATACTGTAATAATAATAAGAAGAAGAAGAAGAATAGGAGAAAGAGACTGGCTATTACAAAACAAAGATTATTTCTGTATTTATTTTGATGTACTGTAACTGGAGAATAAGCAAGTATCCTTCTATAAAGGTCAATGTGTTTTCCTAGCTGCAGCACAGCCAGTGTAAACAACACAGGGCATATAATAGGCCATCATTCATCATTTACATAATTAAAACATCTGTACATTTATCTACCTAATTATGGATTTATGTAAGTTTTTACATAAAGGTATAGTTTTGACACTAATCCAACATATAGATTTAAAGGAACAAAATCATCACCTTATGATCTGCATTTTGTAAGTTTTCTGAAAATTTACTCCATTTAATTTTTTAAAATAAAAGTTGCAATAAAAGCTACATGAATTCTGTGTTTTTCTGTCATCTTTACAACTTACCTCCAATGTCCAGGTCCACTTTGTAATGAATGAGATGAGTGTGCAGATTCCCCAGAACATAGTTGTAGACCTTGGTGCCATAGTGAATCCCCTCTGGTGTGAAGAACGTGGCATGGATATATCCAGTGGCACTAACTCGAGTCTCTACAACCCCATTCTGGTAGAAGTAGAAGTCCCAGATGTAGTCGTAGTTGTAGACCGTGGAAGTCGTGCGGACAACCAAGACATGGTTCTCCAGACCACCGTAGAAGTTGTAGCCACCTTGAAAGTTGCTGTTGTAGTGCCGCCTAAGTGCCATCCCTGTGGTCATCTCAAATATGCACAGGGCATTCTTGAAGCGCACGGGCTTGTCTGTATCATAGAAGTGGTAAAGGTCTACAAAGGTGGCGATTTCTGGACAGTCGATCCCC
The DNA here is from genome assembly GCA_025773905.1 of Chitala chitala. Taxonomy (NCBI): domain Eukaryota; kingdom Metazoa; phylum Chordata; class Actinopteri; order Osteoglossiformes; family Notopteridae; genus Chitala; species Chitala chitala. Next base: position 29,486 of record JABJVR010005068.1, on the reverse strand, counting down.
GGAGCTAGCTCAAAACTGGTAGTACCCATAGCCCAACCAGCGTCGATGTACTTAGTTTGCATGGCTGCAGGAGTATGGCCGGAATAGAAGGCAATGGCCTCCTGAAGGCTAATCTCGTAGGCTATCCTCTCCCCGTTGAAACGAAGGTCAAAGATCTGAATGCCAGCCGAGGAGCGTACTCGGTAGGCGAAGGACCAGCCGGTGTACTCCACAAAGTTGCCGTCCAAATGGTACCGCCGCCCCTGTGGCTCCACCAGCTTTGGCCCGTGTTTGTTTGTCTTTGTGTTGCTGTGGCCACGAGGTATGTATGTGGAGAAAAGGTCTTCCTCGTTGTGTTCTGGGAGCTTCAGCTTGACCAGCTCTGCCTTGTCATAGCGCTCAACCAGCTCCTCTACAGTGTCAAAGTACTGCCCATTATACCATACTTTTTCCACCGTCCACTTCTCTGGGTCAAGGTCGCGGTGGTTGACGAGGACCTCGAAGCCCACTGGGTGGATGAAGTAGCCCTCCACAAACTTTTGGAGTATGATCCAGCTTCTGCGCTCTCCAGAAGCCAGTCCGCGTGGAGCAATGTCAGAGTAGGTTAGGCAGCGGTCGGTGCAGTTGTTGTAGGAGAATCCAGTGCTCTCCAGCAGAAGCTTGTGTGCCTTAGCAGTGATCTTGTTCAGCATGTTGTGGATGTGACTGTACTCCACCATGCTCATTGGCCTCGATTCGAACTTGATGGGCCGGTTGTTCTTGAAGGTCTTAACCTGGTGCGAGTCGGGCGTGGGCAGAGGTCCTACTATGTACTCGGTGATGTTGGGCTGGGGCTGCCGGCCGAACTGGATAATGACACGGGCCTGACGCACAGGCTTAGCCTGGCCCCGGTCTAGCGTGCGCAGGGCCTCATGCTTGCGTGGCATGTTTAGCTCCATTAGGAGGATGCTGTTTTTGTTCAGGTCTGTGCTGTGAACACTGGAGAGTCCGAACTCCGTGCAGGACCACAGGTAGTCTTGTACTGCCTGCATCTCCTGGGGAGTGAGGTCAGCGAACATGGAGGCTCCCTGACGAGCCCAGTCTCGTGCTCGAGGGTCGGTGGCTGAAGCACCTATCGCGGCTGCCAACAGCAAGCAATGAAGCCACATGTCTACACCTGCAGAGATGGGCACAGCTTTGAATTAGCAGCCTGCTTCAGGCTACACTCACTGCATTGTCCGCAAAATCCTCATTATAATTCTCAACAGCTTTTGTACTTTTACATAACATATTTGCATGCATGACACTAATGACAGAGTTGTCAGGTTTCTAACCATACTGCTTTTAAAACCTTTTTCTCTTAGTAATAATGGTGGAACATACCTATTGTATTCTGCAGTCCCTTCTCTCTCCTGACGTTCTGTATTTTGTAGCTGTCCAGTCTTTCCCCTCTTTCTGCTCTGGAGTAGAGTGAATATGAGATGTTTTGGAGCTGCTTTTAACAACCACCCTCTTCTCAACAGCAGTTTGCGATTGGCGAACAGCGAGTTATAAATATGATGAAATCCCTGAGCCTTTTATAAATGATTAAGCCTGTTCATTTACCGTGTTTCCTGGAAAATGTCAGGGCCTCCTCGCAATGAATCATCATGTAAAAAAGTACTTCCACAGGAGGCGTCTGAAACAAGTTCTTCTCTGCCAAAAACGAGAATGTCTTTTATTTATCCTTAGAAAATATGAGTTTTCAACAGCTTGTATGCTGAATTTGATGTGCTCATTCAGCAGAAGATTCTGGGATTGCCCTAATGATTTTAACTGAATGTTTATTTTAGTATTTGTAAAGGCCATGTGATTTATTTTAGAATCTAATAATATGCATAGAGCTAAACCTTACTGATTTGCCTGCTCTCAGAATAAGTAAAAAAAAAACTTTCTGACAGTACAGGTGAAAAGCAAAACTTTAATTACAGAAAATAAAATAAATAGAGGAAAGGAAGAAACCCAGTGGTACAAAGACTGGTTTTAAATAAAATATTTGGAGAATACTTACATGATTTTCTGCATTTTTGATTATCATCAGTTTCATTGGAGCATCATTAACCGATTTTCACACATATGGAGACATATATATATATATATATATATATATATATATACACAGTATATATAATTGTGTGTATGTGTGTGTAGATACCTTATATACAGTATATATGTATGTATTCTCTATTGCACATAGTACAACTGCAAAACGTCTGATTAATGTATGGTACAAGAGGTTAATGTCCATTCTCTATACATAAATGTTGTTGCAACATTGAGATGGCACAGAGAATGAGGTGGGTAATGATGTCTGGACCAGACGGCTGTCAAAGATGACAAAGTTCAGTCATAAAAAAGGTGTGTTTGAGTGAACATTTTCTGTTACTGCACCTGCTTAATCATTGTTTTTTTAATTCAATACATTCAATACCCATTTCATTACAAAGGCTTTGATTGTGTTTTCATTTTAAAATGTAGAAGCAGCTTTGTTTGATGTAGAAGTTAAGTGTCAATAAATGGCTGCTTTAAAGCCCCTTTGGCTCTGATTAGCAATTTAATGTAATATTTTTGTTGTCAAACTTCTTCATTTTCTGTTATCCTTGCTCTGAACAAACATGTATGTCTGTTCCACAGAAGATGACGTTCTTTTTAGACAAAGTACATTTCCTGTTAGAATTTGAGGGGTTGTCAGTCTGTTCAGAATAATGGGATTGACTAGAAATTCTTTGCTTTCTGGAAGTAATGTTTTAGATTATACCAACAAATAGGCTAGACCTCAACCATACACAAAAATAACAAATTCAATAAGCAAATTAATAGTACTATGGTTTGCACAGCACTCACTTATCACGAGCTTATAAATACCTTAATGGCATACCTATGCAAGGTACTACCAATTTTGTATGAGGAATAAGTGCAAAGTCTTCTAGTACTTATCAAATTGTTTATCAAGGTTAAAGGCCATGATGTAAACATGTGGTATATAAGAGTGCAAATGTATGGACTTTTTTTTCCCTATGTAGAAACATGCACAAACCCAGGGGGTTAGCATGTTTGTGCGGACCTACTGGAGTTAGCATGTGTGTACGGACCGAATGGGGTTAGCGTGTGAGTGTGGACAGATCGGGGTTAGCATGTTTGTGTGGACTGAACAGAGTTAGCGTGTGTGTGCGGACTGAACGGGATTAATGTGTGTGTGCGGACTGAACGGGGATAGTGTGTGTGTGCAGACTGAACGGAGTTAGTGTGTGTGTGCAGACTGAACGGGGATAGCGTATGTGTGCGGACTGAACGGGGATAACGTGTGTGTGTGGACTGAACGGGGTTAGCATGTGTGTGCGGCCTAAACGGGGATAGCGTGTGTGTGCGGACTGAAGAGTAGGCACGGGACAGGGCACAGCTGTGTTTGTTGCTCTTTTCTCCCAATGCTCCAGTGCCTCCTGCCACTGACAAAACTTTGTTAAGTAAACTTCCCAACAGCCCACAACCAAAAGCCTTTCTTTATAGGATTAAACCTACATTAGCCCCCCTCCCCGGACACAGCGTCTGGAGAAAACAGTCCTGCAAAGACGCCATTGGCTCAGGGCTCGTCCCACCAACGTCACGCTGAGACAGCTAATGGCCTTCCCGGCAGCTGTTCCTGCCTGCTGCTCTTCCAGTGGTTGCCACCTCAGATGTCGTGTGTGCCTTGGGAATTTCAGATCAATTAAAACCCCGGGTGACTGGTGTTCCAGTAAATGTGGTCTTGGCTCATAGGAGAGACATTGTTGGAGAAAGGAAAGCAAGTGCCAGAGTAGCACTGAGAGGCCAGGTAACCTTCACCACATTCAGCCTTTAACTGGGCTCTTACTGGATGTACAGGGCCTGTCCTCTGTACCAGCTTCAGCTCTGAGCTTCTGCACTTATAACAAAGTATCCTTTCAAAAACTGTGTAAACCTTAGAAACTGTACATGGGTTTTTGGAAATAATGGTGGTAGGTCTAACTATGGTAGGGTTTAATTTCACGGGGTATTTTACTGGTAGTATTGCAGTGGTAATTAGAACTGAAGTAGACATTTTGGTGTATTTTGAGAAAAGTGAGGACTTGGCTCTCTTTTAATAGTTTTGAGGTTAATAGTTTCAGACAGCACTAGTGCTTCTCTTGTTTACATGCATTTTTGGCTTTATGTTATAAAAAGGATGTGCTTGAATTTATTGTTTCTTTTCAGATTAATTTGTTATTTTTCATTAACTAAAAATCTATGAAAGCAATAGGAATTCCATTGTGGGAAACACTGTCAATAATGTAAGGTACACTAAGGATTTTACATAGGGTTGCACCCTTGGGGGATAGAGTATCTGTTCAGTTTGCTTTTGAAAAAAGTATGTGAGGTCTTATAATCATAGTGGTAGTCTTACTGGTCATGATTTTATGGATGTTATTCTCTCTTTCTACTCAGGCTGACCTAGCAAGTTTTCCAAAAACGAACTGACCACAGAAGATGAAGGCTTCTGCTGCATTTATACTGAGTTTGCGTCTCGTTTTTGGGATGGGGTAAGGACGGTGTCTGATGGTCGGTGTGGGGTAAGAAGGTTGTCTAGTGGTGGGTGTAGAGTAAAAAGTGTGTCTGATAGTAAATATGGGGTAAGAACTGCATCTGGGGGCATGGTAAGGGCTATGTCTGGTGTGAGGGTGTGGTAAGGGCTGTGTCTGGTGTGAGGGCGTGGTAAGGGCTATGTCTGGTGTGAAGGTGTGGTAAGGGCTATGTCTGGTGTGAGGCTGTGGTAAGGGCTGTGTCTGGTGTGAGGGTGTGGTAAGGGCTGTGTCTGGTGTGAGGGTGTGGTAAGGGCTGTGTCTGGTGTGAGGGCATGGTAAGGGCTATGTCTGTTGTGAGGGTGTGGTAAGGGCTGTGTCTTGTGTGAGGGTGTGGTAAGGGCTGTGTCTGATGTGAGGGTGTAGTAAAGCCTGTGTCTGGTGTGAGGGTGTGGTAAGGGCTGTGGTGTAGGGGACTTGGTTAGAACCAGTTGCCATTCTGACTCATGGTCAGTAAAGGAAATGTTTCAGAATAAATGCATCTGGAGCAAGATTTCACAAAAGGAATCCGGAATCAAGTGCACCAAACTATTTGTGTAATGTTTTTTTTTTTTTTTTTGGAAATAAAATAGTCAAACGTTTCTAATCCACATGTGATTGATGATTCATTTATGGCCGTACACTGGCTGTTAAAAATGCTTGTAATTACAACTTGAACACAATGATAAATGTAAGTTTATGCCATTCATTTTAACTGCACTCGTATTTATATTGCACATGCACACACTTGTCCCAACATTATTGGCATTTGTTTTATTATAACTAATTTTTGCTTAGAGTCATTTATCCTCTGGCAATTATTTATTGCCTGTTATTTATTATTTTTTTATATATATATTTCAGGCACTGGTGTGAACATACTGCAGAAGAGAAGGAGGAAAAGATACTCTCTCCCCGTCTGGAGCATGAAGTGGACTGCTCCAGTTTGTTTCAATACAATCTGCAGGGCTGGAAGCTGGACGTAGACAGAATGCGCCACGTGTATGGGGGGGATGACGGCATTGCGCAGTACTACAGGCAACATGGTCCCAAAGCATCTTGCCATATGTTCAAGTGAGACAGCAGCTAATTTCTACAGAACTGTTGTACACAGTATTCACAAAACACACATCAGGCACACAACACAGGCTGTCAGCACAAACAGATTCTTTCCGAAGGCTTAACAGATCTTAGTTTGAATTTACTCTAAAAAACAATACAGTGAAATACATGTGTGAGGTCAACAAAAGTTGTACTGAGTGAGTTTTGAAAGGTCAGTTTAAAAAATTAAACTGCATACCTAGCTGACTTGTTTACAATAATTTTTGTGATAATTTTCACATTTTATTGCATGCTATAAGCTTTATTACTATTATTACATATATCTTTATTTCCCACCATAAAAAAGCTGTTTTTAACAGTGTTCCTTAGAAATCTCTGACTGCCACATAAAGGCTGATTCTAAGCAAAAAATGTAATGCTGCACTTGAATATTAAATAATAACGGATCAATGTTAAACTTCAAATTATTACAAAAAGCTTAATTTTTGCAACATGCTACAGTTCATCAGAAAAACCATCTAAGTTGTGTGTAAGGTTTGTTACACACAGATGCGCTATGTGTGCACGCACGTGCGCGTGTATATTTTCAATCAGGCCGGCAGAGGTGGAGGTCGTGCTGGTGAATCGTACCGTACGGAGATGCTGTGAGGGCTGGGCTGGTCCTCACTGCTCACAAGGTATGGACACGAATAATGTTGCTGGAAAAAAGTGTTGCTTTCAGCCCTGAGCTGGACCAGCTTTCATGGCATCACTGCTTCTGAGCTTCCATAATTTACCCTCAGATCAACAGATCAAAAAAACAAAAATCCCTTAATGCATTCTTATCTTTATCATATTAGAAGGGGGGGACTCGTCTTACAAGGTTGATTATAATTATGCCTTTTCTATATGCTGTACATTGAGTTATCAGGAGCATTGATTAATTGATTAACTACTTTGAATACCTTTACTGGACTTACTGTTATAAAGCAGGGGTGTTCATGGGTTTGCTGTATTCATGTATTTTTGGCAGTTTTGAGTTCACAGGACCATGTTTAATTTGCACATTCTGAGGTGCACTCACCTTGCACCTCTGCACACCTCCAGCTGTTGGGGCAAGAGGGCAGTGTTACTCCACATGGAGCTGTGATGAGTTCCCTGGGGTGCACAACTCCTCCTTAATGCCCCTAGAGCAGTGCTGCGGCAGCCTCTGGGGCTTCAGCTGGAGGAATGCCTCAGACCACACCTGTGTCTCCTGTGCCTACACTCTGCTTCCAGGTCAGTTGTGCTGTGGCGCCTCCCTGTCTGTGGCCCAGGTCATTACACTATAATAGTGTTATCCAAGAGCAGCAAACATGCAGATGGGAATGGGATTTTGTGGGATGTTCATTTTTCAGGATTATATAACACATTTTTGAGGCTGTTTTTTACTCTATAATTATTCAGACAAAGAATTCAAATTGGTAGCCAATATAAGTTTAGCGAAAGTTTTGTACCCGTTGCTTGCAAATAGCAGGTTTGTTGAAGAATGCTTTAATCATTGCAGTCACAGGTCAGAAAAAGCAACTGACATGCAGGTAAACGTGAAGCTTTACCACCTAATTAAAACATGAGTAAACACAGACATTCAGGATCAGACTTTAGCCCTTTGAATCCAAGCACATGCTATTAAAGTCTGGGCTCTTAAAGTTTTAAAATGTTTGCTTCAGTCATATTTGACAGCACAATTTCAAAAAAGCCATTGAAAAACTTTTTATTGATTTTTTTTTCCTGTGTTCAGTCAGGAGACTACAGGCATTCCATGATTTAGTAAACCAAAAGCCATTGAAAAACTTTTTATTGATTTTTTTTTCCTGTGTTCAGTCAGGAGACTACAGGCATTCCATGATTTAGTAAACCATGCCAGCAACACTTTCGTTTTTGAAGTCTGAAAGTGTTTAAGTATGACTTTCAGTGCTGACAGACACATTCCCTCTGTCTCTGCAGATTTCCGGTCCTACCCTGTGCATCGTGTCGGGTCACTGGGTGGTGTTTGGGACCTGCAGGGATCTGCCACTTGCCTAGCCTGGGGCGGGGCTCACTACCGCACCTTTGACCGCAAGCACTTTCACTTCCAGGGCAGCTGCACCTACATCCTGGCTTCATCCACCGAGGGTACCTGGGCTGTGTACATCAGCACTGTTTGTGAGAGCCGCACACAGTGCTCTAAGGTAGAAACTAAGATCTAGCACATTACTAACCTTCATCAATAACCTTGGGTAAAGAAACTCTACAGTATATAGCAGTATTGCAGACAGTACTCTTTTGGTGACCTATTTGTCTTTTTTAGTGTAGACTATTAGTTTTTTACACGACCTTATTTTCAGTACATGTTAGCAATATTATCTTTGATGGAACAGGTCTTGATGTAAAATGGCTGAAGTCCAACAGCTCAACAAACACTATATTTAGTGCTGCTTTTATTGAAAATGTTATTTATTAAATAACAAAGAGCATATGCATATGCATTCTTTTGCTCTTATGTCTTTGTAAATCTGTGATTTTTACTCGTCACAGGCATGTTATTCTGTGGTTCCCTTAGGGCTTGCGGATGATGATAGGATTGGACCTAGTGTCGATGAGCCAGGGAAATTTAACACTTAACGGTCTGTTAGTCCCTTGGGGCAATCCCCTTTTACAAAAAGGTAAGTCCCTTTCAATAAAGAAGCTCTTGTCCAGTTAATACTAAATATTTAATTCAAACCGTTCTCATGACTTATATGTAGCCAATGAACTTCTTTCACATTTTCCTTTTTAGCGTTTCTGTATTTATGTATGTGTTTTTGTATGTTATAACCACCACCCTATGCCAATTCATTTTTGCCATTGAGTAACCATCTGCCATTGGGTGGAGGGGGAGTTAAACAAAACACAAGTTAAATCCACATTGCTGGCATCCAACAGCTGAAAGATGTTGATCTCTGTGTGTCTGGCTCTGTGTGTCTGGCTCTGTGTACAGGCGTGAGCATTCACTGGCTCGGAGACTTTATATTTGTGGAGAGCGGCCTGGGGATTAGATTAAAGTTTGACATGAACAACAATGTCCACCTGACCGTGACTGCAGAACATCTTACTGCCACTAGGGGGCTGTGCGGAATTTACAACAACAAAGCAGACGGTGAGAGAATAATTTGATGAAATGAGAAAATCTGTTTTCAGCCATATTGATGAAGTCTTCTTGCTTTTGTTATTAATGAAGGAATATAAATGTTTTTCCTAGCTGCGTAGTTACGTTTTTATTTATTTACAGTTACAGTCACCCCTCTAAATTTGCGAATTTGAAATTGGTGATTTAGATTGTTACTGACTGTAAACAGTTAAATGGACCTTGGCAAAAGATCACAGAAACTTGAAGATGACACATAACACAAAAATATATAAACTATAGTGAAAATTATTTGTATCACATAAAATTGTAAAAAATATATATAAATATTGGTGTTAATTATTATTTATCTTGGGCAAACAGCCTCACTCATGTCTGGTTAGTTGTCTTTGCGACTGTGGAATCTCACATTTCTTACAGTAACTTTTATAAAGTGTGACTAAGAGCAATAAGACTGTGATGACTGACACAGAAGGTGGAATTGCCAGATCATGCTGGAAAGTCTGCAGAATTGGTAATAAATAGACTTTATGTTGTTGGTCAGGTTAGCACATTTATGGGTTGAAGTCAGGGGAGCAAGTATTATTTATGAATTTTCACATTTGTGGGGGTCTTCCACCCCTAACCCTTGTGAGTATGAAGGGGTGACTGTACTTTATTGATTTATGTAGAAAGTGTAAACTTTTACAGCGGATGTTTGTAAGCTTTTTTTCAACTACACAGATGACTTCACCACAGTGGCAGGTGTTGTGTCCCAGTATGCTGCTACCTTTGGGAACTCATGGCGTGTGCCAGACCAGCTCTCTGAGGTACAAAGCTGACTCCCACAGAATGTTGTCGCCTTTTTGTTTTTTATGCCTGTAAAGACTTTGTCCTAACTAAGGAAAAGGAACATAATGCATAATGTCCAAAATGTCTAAACACTATTAACATGCGAAGGTAAAGGCAATCTAGGCCCAGTGAATAAAATATTTTTTGGTTGCTGGACAACATACCTAAGGAACTGACTAAACATGAAAACTGCATCCCTAACTATAGTCTGGCTAACACCCTCATTCCTTCTGTTCATAAGCCTACATTTAATCACACAAGGCGTTGTGTTCCCTCTGAAAACTGATTGTGCTGCTAGCAGCAGACCTATTTTGCTCTGCTAAACATGTCTGTGGGCCAAGATTGTGAATTTCCACATGTTCTCTTTGGGCGCTCTTCCCAGGGGTGCAGCGACGCAGCGGAGCTGGGCCACAGCTGTGACGTAGTTGGGGATGCAGCTCTGCGCAGGGAGGCAGAGGCGGTGTGTCACAAGCTGCAGGAGAATCCCTTTGTGCAGTGCCACCACAGGGTGAGCAGCTGGGTGGTGTTGACGGCGGGGCTGACATGCACTTTAGCACCGCCTCTGTGTTGTACCTCTGACGCGTTTCGCTCACCAGTGAGCTGCGCCTTCTTTTCACTGTCAATGTGACAAATTGCAAACCCTCAATAGCAGCTGATCCTGCCTACAATACTTTGAAAAGGTTGTGCCTGAGTCACACACATTTCTGCCCAGCTGCATCCCCAACATGGGTTCCCTCAACTCTGTTCTTAAGTTTCCGTGCTTCAACCCATTCCTCATGTGGATCTGTTCTAATTCTGTTCTCCTGTTTGGGTCAGGTGGACCCAGCTCCGTATGTGGATGCCTGCCTGTACCTGCATTGCAGCCTGGTGCCAGGGGAGCGGGACGGTGCCAGCTGTGACACCCTGGCCAGCTATGCTCGCGAGTGTGCCCAGCAGCACATTACCTTGGCCTGGAGGAGGCCTGGGCTCTGTGGTAAGATGACATGTCACCTCCCTGACCTACAGACTCATGCTCTCCCTGGAGTATTACAGTAACACGAAAGGAGGTCATCCCTGTCCTCAGAAGCCTGTAGCCCCAAAAGCTTTTCTCTCTTTCTGTTTTCTCTCACTTCACCTCTCTCTTTCCTCATCACCCTCTCTCTTCCAGAAAGGAAATGCCCGCAGGGACAGGTGTTCTCCGACTGTGTGTCATCCTGCCCCCCCAGCTGCTCCTCCCCCCTCGCTCCTGTCTCTGGTCAGTGTCGGGAGGAGTGTGTTGGGGGATGCGAGTGTCCCCCAGGCCTTTATCTTCATGAGGGCACCTGCCTGCCTCGAGAACAGTGCCCCTGCTTTCATCGTCGCCATGCCTACCAACCAGGGGACGCCATTCGACACAGATGCAACACCTGGTGTGTCCGGCCCAGCCATCTTTGTGTCTTACAGACTCCTTTTAGGCGTGTTATGTTATCTCTACTGTTCTTAATAATCTAATTCCTAACAGTCTGTGCTTTCTAACTAAGCTTTATAAGTATTCCATTATAAGTGATCTCTAAGCTTATTCTTGCTGTGTAATTACATCTTTTAATTTTATCCTTCCTCTGTTAACACAGACCTGCGTAAGCATGTCCTTTTTGTCTCTTCTTCATCAGTCACTTGCATTTCCTTTGTAGACGTCTGTTACTCTCTCCTTCTGTCTGACAGTGTGTGCAGAGCAGGCCAGTGGCAATGCTCTGTCGAGAAGTGTGCAGCCCAGTGCAGCCTGATGGGGGCGCTGCAGATCACCACCTTTGATGGGAAGAGGTACACCCTGGAGGGTGGAGACTGCAGCTTTACTGTGGTGGAGGTAAGACATGTCATGGCATTTCACTTCCAAAGCAAACTGGTTTGTGTTGCCAATTTTTTTTTTTTTTTTTTGCATCAATTAACAATTCAGATTTAATATACTGATATCAAAATGCTGAGCTCATTTGCAGAGTTTTAGACTGATATTTAAGGGCATCTTTGAGGTTCCATAAATATGGTCCTTTTCTTAAAAAATGGTTTGAATGTGAGTCCTTACTGCTATGTCTGTGCAGGACTTTGTGGACCGTAAACTGTTGGTGACCATCCAGAGTGGACCGTGTGTGGTCACAGAGGGACAGAGTTGTCTGAGGGACATATCTATCACAGCTCTCCACACCAATGTGACTGTCAGCAGCACAGGTGAGTTGCTGATGTATGGAGCTTAGGACACCTCAGTTCTTAGCTCTTTGTAACCCCACTCCAGGTTATTTCATATTACCATAGCAGGGATGGAGGAATATATCATAATAAGCACTAGATTGTTTGTTTGGTACACCTACAGGAGCTAACATTCTGCAAGTACTTTTAAAATCATTAGAAGTTGAAAGCTTAATGTTTCACACCCATGATCAGGCCTGAGGTGATTTCTAGGACTGTTCACCTGTCTTATTTGGTTGTCCTATCCAGGTGTCTGCACTTACCATTATACACCAGTCTTGAACAACTTTTTCCATGTGTCCGGTCAGGTGCAGTGACTATGAACGGCCAGAGGGAGGCCCTCCCATTTGTGACAGCAGACTTGGCAGTGCGGCGGTCCTCCTCCTCTTTCATAGTGATCCAGGCTTTTGGTGCCCAACTGCTGTGGCACTTAGATGGGTCCTTCGCCCTTGTCAGTCTCCAGCCTGGGTTCGCCCACAAGGTATTGGGCTTCCCTCTTATGGAGCCACAGCAGATAAGATATTAGCTGCAAAAGTGAGAAATATTTGGCCCCCAAGAGCCAGGAGGTCACTTGTAGTTGTACTCTGTAGCCTAAATGGGACCTTAGCCTGAGCAGTTTCAGTGCATACTATAGTGTATAAGCCAGTTGTATCTACATATCAGTAACACTATCAGGCCCTTCACACAAATCCACCTGATAGTCGGCTACAAAGTAATATTATATTGTCCAAATACTACCATGTGACCGGCACATACATTTGCTGTTGTTTTGTCGTGGTATGTAATATGTCCCAACTGATATCCAATTTACCACTCATGCTGGACTTTTTGTAATGCATTTTATGTCATGTATTACCTGGTAAAGTCAGTGTCTTTTTTGTTAAAATTTTAAATGGGGCACACTCTGAGTCTGTAGACATGTTTTTAAAGGTTAGAGGGCTGTGTGGGACCTTGACTTGGAGCCAGGAAGATGACTTCACCACTCCTGAGGGAGACGTGGAGAGTGGCATCTTCTCCTTCGCCAGCAAGTTTGCCCTGGGCAGCTGCAGCGCCCCCTTGAGTGTGCCCCCTGACATGTGTGCGACCTACCCCCAGAGGAGGCAGCATGCAGAAAGCATCTGTGCAGTTATCCACAGCTCTGTATTTCAGGTGTGCATGCGTGTGCACATGTGTATGTTTCTGTGTGTGTGTGTGTGTGTGTGTGTGTGTGTGTGTGTGTGTGTGTGTGTGTGTGTGTGGGGGGGGGGGGGGGTCTGTAATAAAAAAAAAAAAAAATAAATAAAAGAGAAAATAATTAATATATAAAATATTTCTTTTAAAA
>JABJVR010005068.1:4501-16389 GCA_025773905.1 Chitala chitala | reverse complement strand
TGTAAAGGACACAGAGGGGGCTGTGTCCTTGCGGACCTCCCCCCCCCCCCCCGCCCCGTTGGGGCGGTGCCCCACCATGGGGGGGGTGGGTGGGTGGGTGTGGGGGGGGGGGGGTCTGTAATAAATCATAAAAGAACTGAATCAAAGGGTAAATGATTCTTAGAGAGTATCTTTCTTTTACATAGCTGCCTTCCCTTTGGTTAGTAAGAAGTAAGTGATTTGGTGTACAAGCTTAAAGTTGATAACAGTTCAACATATATTATGTCCTTGTCAGAGTATGATAACATAATTTCTATTTGGTATAGTTTGGTAAAACCATGGGTAATGACTTAATTTTATAGTGAAATTGAAAATGCATACATTATTTCTTTAGTCCCACTTTAGAGAAATTGAAATATGTTTGTAGGTGAACTGTCAGTAATTGTTCTGACCTCATAGTCTAAATGACACAATTTTTTCTTAGTGTGTGTCTAACATTGCAGCATATTTCTGCATCCTGGTAATTTTATACATCTTCTCAATGACATGTGCCCACTCACCGGCGGCATTTGCTGGTCCTGCAGCCGTGCCATGACCTGGTGGAGCGCGAGTCCTACCTGCGGCTGTGCCACACCGAGGTGTGCCGATGCAGCCCTCAGAGGCAGTGCCAGTGCCCGGTCCTCACTGTCTATGCCCGCCACTGCGCCCAGGAGGGGGCACCCGTAAGATGGAGGAATCAGACCACCTGCCGTAAGAGTCTGTGCTGGACTTTCCTTTCAGTTGAACTGTAACTCAAAGACAGTGGCTGTTGTGTGGTCAGTGCTCCTCTCTGTATCTGTGGTATGTTTATAACCTTCTTTCTCCTCTCATAAATATTGCTGTCAGTATCCTTTACTTTGTAGAAACTTCACTGGTAGGATTCTTTATTACCGGTCTTAAAGACCAGTGCAACAATCATTGTATCAAATAATACAGTAAAACTCATCAGGCAGTAAGCTGAACCATTTTAAAGGTATAGAGAAGCCCTCAGAGGATGTCAGGCAATAATATACATTACCTGGGAACTTTAGAAGATATGGCATAATGTCAAGTAAAGATTTGTCCCGTACATGATGACGAAATCGAGTGAAATCAGAACAGGGTAGAATAGAAAGCGCCATTAGTTAATGTGAAGTGGCCTGTATAACAGTCATTACTAACGGAGAGGAGGGTGAAAATTGTCTGAGCACTTAGCCAAGAGGGACTCTTGCTAGTTTAGCATTATCTCATTACATTGAAGGCATGATCAGACAGATGAAGCTGACAGTGCTGTTGATGCCCAAATGGTTTTGACGGCTCATACACTAAACAGCACAAACAGTTTGATGATGTAATGCTTACAAATTCAAATGAACAACAAGTTAGTACCTTTTGTATATTGCTGCGAAGCAGGCTTATGTGTCGGGGGCTGTGTGTCCTTAAAACTATGTTAGGTACCTTTTAAAAGCTAAAGGAAAATAACAGATAGCACACTAATCTCTTATAGAGAGATGCTCATCAAATGAGTCATAGTTGTGAAGGTGTGATAAATAATGACATGAGAGCAGAAAGGAACTGAGAGCAGAAAGGACAAGCAGCTGATTATCAAGGAGGCTACGCACAGGGGCAGGGCTTCTTCCTATGGTTTTGGAGAAAGGATGAGGTTATGAAACAAGACAGCTGGGATTGTATGAGGAATAATGAGGGACTGGGTAGTGAAGGCAATGTGGAAGAATGTTTATGGCACTTGCAGGATGTTTCAGGAAGTATTAACGTAGAGGGAGAGTTGTTTTTGGCAAATTTTACAGAACGGGTGTGGAAAAGTTATCTGCAAAAAGACAAGAAGATGGCTGAGCAGACATGAAAAAAGTGCATAGTTTGTTTTGTTTTTTAACTGAGTACACCAGATGGAAATGGTAGGACCTCAAAGCTAAAAAGCATACGGTCTGAAATGTGCAATGGAGCTGACAACAGTTCTCTAGTGCAGTATGTCCTAGCAAAAGGACGAGTCATTTAATGTACTCCAGATGTCATCAAGCAGCCAGAAATGACAAACAGTGCTGTCCATTCTAGCAGTTATATCCTGCAGAATTGTCACTAAATGATTATTCCATAACCTGGGGATTTTTAAAATTTAAGAGAGTTTATGCACATGCATAAAATACAAACCACAGGAACGTGTGTTTATCTGAATGTGCACCTTCAATGTGCAGGCAGAGAGGTAGGCTGCCAATCAGACCCTCTGTGTGCACTTTTGCACACACTTCTCTGTTACCGATCCAACACATGTCCTGTTCGGGTGTTAAAATGGGCATAATTGCTGGACTGTGCAGGTTGTATTTTTGTGGCATCAGCAGAGAAAGCTGAGGCAGAGAGATTTCTGTAGCAGAGATACAGCAGCTGATGGCCATAGCAAGTCATGGACAAAAAACATTAGGAAAGAGAGAGCGGTAAAGATGATTTGCTTCAAGAAGAGAAAAGTCGATTATGAAAATCTCACATTCAAGAACGATTGGACAGAGAAATATGCTTTTATCTTTCCATCTTTAAGCTTGAAAGCCACGTGTCTCATGCTCAGAGTCTGTGGCACTAATAAAAAGTGCAAAGCATTAAGCCAATGCAGTTTGTGTTGTTACACCGCCAAAATACAGTTGTGAAAGCCAATGAAATAAGTCAATGGAAGTGTCAATATGACGCATCCACAAAGGTCCTTGCCCACTGCCTGACTGCTCAAGATGATGCAAAAGAGTGCTCAATTAGGGCCACCTGGGTTCTGTGGAAACACAAAAAGCCATTTAACCAGGAAAAGATGGTTAAGCAATGCATGTCTGAAACATTGCTGGATGACAAACAGAAAGGACAAAATCAAAGAAACAAATGAGTCCCACTGTCAGCTACCACAAATAATAGGAAAACTGAAGTGGTACCTGAAGATGTGCTTTCACATCTGGATAAGGCCAACAAAAATTCACCATGATCTCTTTAGCAATAAACGAGTCCAATGAAATTATTGACAATGGCCAACTTCGGTTGTACTTGAGATTTTTTGATAAGGAAAAGAATTCTACGCTTGAGTTAGTTGCACTTGAAACATACACTCAGTGAGAAGACATATATAGAGATGTAAAGTGGATGCCAACAAAAAGAAGAACAGATGTGAAGACTGTTCTCTCAGTCACTACAGATGGTGGACCAGCAGATAGGGACAGATGAGGATGTGGTGGCATGAATAAGAGAGAACAACCCTGACCTGATACCTTGTCATTGTATGATCCGCCAGTCTGACCTGTGTTTCAGTCTTGGAGAGGAGTATGCAGAGGTTATGGCAACAGCAATGACATTGTCATCTAAAAAGTTCATCCCTTCAGTATCGTCTGCTCGATTTACACAGTTCATGCAACATGAGAAGAAACTAGAAATGTTTGGCTGATGTTATGTCACACCTTCTTACCCTGAACTTCAAGCTACAGGTAAAGAACAACTCTGTGTGCAACTTGACAAAAACTGTCCATCCTTCCCAGGAAAACCTTAAATTTTTCAGATTTGATTTCCAGAACGAATGTGTGCACCTCCTAGAACTACAAGATCTGTAGGGAAAGATATTCCACACTATGTTGATTACATACAGTAGCTAACTGACAATTTCAAGGCTCTATTTGATGGCTTCACCCTGAGGAAGCAACTCCTGCTATTCATTCAAAGTCCAGTCCTCATCAAGAATGAGTCCTCAGCTAAGCCCAAACATGCCTTCAAATGGGTAGACACTGTCTCCCCACAGATGGACTCGCATCATCTACAGTTGGGTGTGGTACTGAGGGAGCATGCTGGAGCTTGTGACCCCTTTGCTTTTTGGATGAAAACTTGCCAGAAACCGATCTCCCTTGTGTCATAAACTTGGCAACATGCAGTACATCCCGATCATATTTGGCTCCATATACAATTGTGAGTCAGTGTTCTCAACTCTCAGATGAATAAAACCAAATCCAGATAACATTATTGTGCTTACAAACGAACATCTGCACGAGGGTGTGAGCATTGGACTGGCGCCAATGTTTTAAATTTTTCTCATTAATTTGCAACTCAAAAGAGAATGATTTACAGTAGTATCTTTTACAAAAAGTATTTCTTCCTTCTTCCCCAAGAACAACATGTTATTGTCCATTTTTTTGAAGTTACTTCATCAAAAGTACACAGTTTATCGAAAGAAAATAGTAAAGGTCACTGAAACGTGATTTTTCTTGATTTCTCTTCATTTTAGGATGTAGAATAGCCATGAAAAAACATTGTTAAATGGTGTCATTGTATTTTTTATTTATATGGACGTTTGCAAGCAAGGAATTTTTTGTACCTTGGGAAATTGTATTTGAATACACCTAGTCTAGTCATTTTGCTGGTCTTATCTTTATTAGCAGAACTGATATTGCAGTCAGGAGAAGGTTGGTGAATGAGCCTTGCTTTTATTACAATGAGGAACTAGAGGTTGTGATTATCAGCCTGACTTGCATATCCTAGTTCTCTCTGCCTGCTACAGTTGGGATCTGGTGTCAGACTTCGGTGACTTATTGTAGATTAAAACTTGCATCTGAGTAAATGTGCTTTTCTTGGCTTTTTAATTGTGCACTCCAGTTAGCACAGCAAATGCTGCAAAATGCTAATAGTTACTTAACTGTCAACTAACACAGCTTAATTACCCTAAAGCTTTTGAGATTTCCTTCCATCCATCCATTCACTTTATCACCTTATCTAATTCAGGCTTCCCACAACCCTTTTGAAATGTCTTAAACTAAATGAATACGGTTTCCTGTCTATTGCATTATATCTGGGACTAAATAAGAGCATATTACAACATTACTACATTACTATTATACTTATATATATGTATATGTTAGTGCCATCATCACTTATGTTTTCTCAGTATCATTAGTCAGTGATTTCAGTGGTGCCTGAGGTTAGTTTCCCTTCGTGTCAGTGTGAAGTACTTGGTATTAGTTTATATGACTCTCATTGTCATCAAAGGTAAATGAAAGTGCCAGTGCCTGTAGTGCCATTCAGTTTCAATGTCCATCAGTGTCAGTAAGTGTAAAGTGTCCTTCAGTTTCAGTGTTCCCCAGTGTCAGTTGTACATTATTTGTCCTTTGTGTCAGTAGCTATAAATTAAAGAGTTCAGTTTTAATGTTTCTTTTACTTCCTGCAGCGGTGCAGTGCTCAGGGGGTCAGGTGTACCAAGAATGCGGACGCCCATGCGGGGGTTCCTGTGCAGACCTGCGTCAAAGCTGGAGCTGTGACTTGGATGCTGAAAACTGTGTGCCAGGCTGTCAGTGCCCTCAGGGTCTGGTGCAGGATGACCATGGGCAGTGTGTTCCCGCCACTCTGTGTGCCTGTTTGGATAGAGACAGGGTGTACCAGCCTGGCAGTACCATACAGAACAACTGCAATACCTGGTAGGTGTACTAAAATGAACACTGCTCCAACAGGTGTGAGTGATTTCAAGTGACATGCTGCACTTAGCAGTAGGTTCATAACTTGTCTTAAACTCAGTTGTGTTGGTCCTGTGGATTGTGACACAGTTGTGCGCAGTGGTGTAAGAACTGGACTTTGTTCCGACAGGACAGAAAATAGATAGGAAACTCTACACCTTAGTGAACAGCATGCTCTATCTCTGCCTTCCCTGTATTATTCACAGCTTCCCATCATGCTGTACTTCAGTCCTGTTACCGCTTGTAGCTCTGATTTAATGCTTTCACTTTTTTTTTTCTCTTGACAAAATTAACAACCTCAGGTGGTGTATATCACACAAACTGAGATGAAGGACACACACAGGTGTCGGCTAACAAACCAGTGGCGTGATTTATGACTTTTCTGAGAGCTTTTATTGGCATCACAAACACTGAGCTGTTATAGCTCTTATCTGAAATGGTGAGCTGTGATAAGGTGTCTTCATGCGAATTGACCGAATGACGAAGCAAAGCCCAAACCTTAAAGCTCAAACAGCACGTCTTTGCTTTATTGGGGGGAGCAGTTTAAACACACTACTTTTTTTTTTTACTATACCTGAGTCTGCACTTACATGCATTACACTCTTCTATCCAGGGCAGTGTATCGAACTACAGTTCACAGTCCCCCTCAGTACGTGCCCGCTTTTGCGTCTCCAGCCAGCTGTGCCACGAGAGCGCTGATGGAATCACCCTATAACCTGCTGCCTCAGCTACCAGGATAGGTTGATTTCATTGCATCTCTCTGCTGCGCAACACCCAAGAGCTATTACACAACACTGTTAGCTGCTGATTTAATCACCCTCTGAGGACAAATCTGTAGTTACACAAAAAGTAAGGAGAACGAGCAGATGGAGTTAAATGTATACATCTAATCTGCCATGGTATAGCCATGGTGTAGCCACCACAGGTAAATTACTGTGTTGCAGAACTCCCTTAGGTAAGCTGCACAAATGTGTTGCATGATGCTGTAACTATGTTGTAAGTCACCAACCTGAGGGTGCTACTAACTGGCACTTTTAATGTACTGTAACATTCACCATTCACACTGTAGAACAGGTTTTTCAGGACATTTCTGCATTCCATATACAAGACCAGATTTTTTAATATGTATTTATATACTCCTAGTCAATTAACATGACAGTATTTACCAGTTTCCCATCTGTTTTACTGTATCTGTTTCATCCAGACTTTGCTGTTTACCAGCTATGCTGAGCCAGACTTGGATCCGTTTCCTGTTTTCCAGTCAGTGTTTACAGACACTGTCCCTGGAGGCTGTCTGCGTTGCAACAGCCTGTTCTGAGTTTCCTTTGTACTGTGTCTCAGTCTAAATGTGTGGGTGCTGTTGTTCCCTTCTTGTGCTCTTATCCTGCTTTTTATCTGTGGTGTCATTCTCCCATGATGCCCAGTGTGTGTGAGCGGGGGGTGTGGAACTGCACGGAGGACACATGTCCCGACTCGGCCCAATGCCCCCACGGGCTTGTGTACTCACCCCGTTCCTGCCTGAACACCTGCTCCAGTCTGGACAGCCACACGGGCGTCTGCCCCGACCCCATTCACGGCTGCGTCTGTCCTGACAGTACTGTGCTGCTGGTCAGTGTTCCCGCCCTGCCTTGTCTGGTTATCTCAAACCCTTCAAAGCTGGCATCCCAGCATGTTTTTTGTCTCGCTGTAGGGTGACCGCTGTGTCTCTCCAGAGGAGTGTCCCTGTCACCACAATGGCAGACTCTACTACAGCAATGACACGATCAACAGGGACTGCAACAAATGGTGCGCTTTGACTTTTTGTAGGAAGCTAGAAAAACAATATAAGTAATGTGAGAGATTTAAGCCTGGATTCCTCTGCAGTTGTGTGCTTGAATACTGCAATTACAATTGTGAGTTAACCAATAAGTGGAATGAGCTACGGAGAGCTCTGATGGGCGCAGTATAATTATACCCAATCTGTACATAAAAGACAGAGTACAATGATAATGATGTACAGTGTGCCAAGTAGCAACAGGAGGATTTGTCTTTTAGTGATGGCTATGGACTGTTAAAGCCTGTCAATTACTGACTGCACCTAATTCTCATTTCTTTGCTTTGATTCGCAAGTTAATAAATAAAATGATTGACAATACATAGCAGCCCCACCCACTGGAGGTTTCCAAGACTCATGTTTATAACTAATTCCATTAAGGCAAACATGTAGCATAAAATATAATGAATATCATGGTAAAATAATGGACTTGGAAAGCAAGAAAATGTTTGTGGGACACCAAAAAAACTGAGAAAAATGCCATGAGGTTTTGAATAACTCTGGGGCTCCCAATGGCAGTTTGTTACATTTTTTTATCCACCCAAATTTACAGCGTATGCAGGGAGAGGCGTTGGCACTGTGGGCATACGCCATGCGTGGGCACCTGTGTGGCGACAGGTGACCCCCATTACATGACCTTTGACGGCCGTTCTTTCACCTTCCTGGGCAACTGCGAGTATGTACTGGTCCAGGAGACAGAGGGACGGTTTAGCATCAGTGCTGAGAACGTGCCCTGTGGCAGTACTGGTGTCACCTGCACCAAGTCTGTCACCTTCACCGTGGAGAACACTGCCATTCACCTACTGAGAGGTGGGTAGCATGCAGAGGGCAGGAAATGGTGTCTGTGAAAGAGTGAGATTCACCAAACAGCTTGTCTTTGCAGTGCTAAGTAAATCGCATTCTTATTTGATTAGCCTTCATGCAATTGCTTCGTATCTATTTATATAGAAGAAATGTTGAATTATACTGTTGAATAAATGGGTAATTACATTTTAGAATCATGTTCACTTCATTCCACAGGTGTATATTGCCTTTGATGGCATTAAAAGCTAGATATTGATTAGACAGTTTAGTTGTGCTAAAGGGCGTTTTGCGTGTATCGTGTTACTGTTGTGTGTAATCTAATAATCAAACTACTGTCAGAATCGACACCGCCATAGTCTCTTGTAAAACTGTGAAATCATGACTATCAGCATTTGTCGTGTCTGAGTTTTGCAGGGAAAGCAGTGGCTGTGAACGGGATGCCTGTCACTCTGCCTAAAACATACTCAGGCAGCGGACTACATCTTGAAAGGATTGGGCTCTTCGTGTCACTCTCCTCTCAGCTTGGGATCACTCTTCTCTGGGATGGAGGTATGTCCCAAAATCTTATCTTAGTATCTGCACATTTTATTACATTACTACAAAGATACATTAGTTCATTTTAGAAACGCATGCATCAATGAGCAGAAGGTAATAACACGCACAATAAGAAACATTTCTTTAAGTCCGGATTTAGACTGTTACACAAAGACAGCTACAGCTGAATTTTGTGTCCATCCTGTAGCTGCTGTGCTCATATGATAGTGACTACATCTCCAGATAGTGTTTGTCTGTTTGTTATTGGAATTGAAAACAATCCTTAACGGCTTATCTAATGGGAACATTACTTAGTATCCCCTTGGTGGCTCAATGGGTAGAACATTAGGCTGGGATGTAGAAGGTTCAAATCTCAGCCTAGTCACTAGGTGTGTCCTTGAGCAAGACACTCAGTGCTAGCTCAGTGTAATCTGTAAGTGAAATGTAAGTCGCTTTGGATAAAAATGTCTGCTAAATGTATTTACACACACACACCTGTTATTATGATTACACATCTCTAAAATTCACTTTTGCTTAGAAGAGAATGGTAAATAAAGGAATGGTATAATATACTTTACAGGGATTTAATCTTTTAATTGCAAGCATGTTTACATTTTGGACACAGCTGAACTGGAGTGTGGTTTATTGCTGAAATAGCAGAGCTGAAGATGTAACGTTTGTTTGTCAGGACCATATTTTGATGAGATCCAAGAGCAAAGGTTTTGTTTTTAGCTCAGTGAGGTCATTCTCTTGCTGAGCGTATTGATGTGGTGGCAGAGATAAGGGTTCAAAACCCGGTATGTTCCTACTTCTACTACATTGGTGTTAGAAGTTGGACATTTTATCTTGTTCAAAACTGGAGCATGATTTAAAGGGATACAGAAGTCCATAGTGTAGTGACTGCTTGGAGTGATAGAAGTTTAACTATGAGGATACTAGATCACACACACAAAACTCAAGTGTGGACTCAAATCTTCAGCTCAGCAAGATACTGCTCGTTCTGAGTACATTGCACTGTTGACAGCAGAGGTTGAAAACCTAGTGACTCACCTTCTCCATTATCATATATTCCTTTGTTTTCTTTCATGTTTCCATTTATGCTGATAAATACATTTTTCTGTTGTGTAGGTATGCGGGTGTATATCCGTCTCTCCCCGAAATTCCACGGCAGAGTTAGTGGTTTGTGTGGGAATTTTGATGGGAACGCTGAGAATGACTTCACTACACGCCAGGGCATTGCTGAGTCCACTGCAGAGCTTTTTGGAAATTCGTGGAAATTGAGCCCATCCTGCCCTGATGTCCAGAGTCAATACTTTCGTGATCCCTGCACTGTGAGTTCACCAGAATCACATCTCTTTGTTATGTATGCAAAACAAATAATCCACAAGTTCGCCTGTAGTAAGAGCGATAGTATATGTCTCAAAGCGGATACTCCCAGCCAAACATAAATTTAGTTAAAGCTAAATAAGAGACTGAGATTGTTGATTTAAAGGAAATACTTTAGAATCTAAAGAATCTGTTTCCAGCCTTCAGGCTGACTACAATGTCAATATGAACTCTGGCCCTCAGGAAAACCCCCATCGAGTAACTTGGGCAAGGAAGAGCTGTGCTGTGATCACCCAGGACCTCTTCACCCCGTGCCACACTGAAGTTCCCTTCCAACAGTTCTATGACTGGTGTGTTTTTGATGCCTGTGGGTGAGTCTCTTTTTTTGTCCTTCAGTAGCCACTTTTCTCACAACTTGATCATATTGTACAAGGATTTCACTAGTAAAGCATGCACCAGATACTATATTTCTGACTTATTCCAGTTAGAATTTTGCTAAAGCTATGTTAAACTTATATTGTTTTAGTGTGATAAGAACTATCAGATGTGATTCTGTGTTTTGTTACAGCTGTGACTGGTGAAGATTCTATATTTGACTCATTACCACATTATAGCTGTGACTCTGGTGGAGATTTGCACTATGTTTGACTCATTACCACATTACAGCTGTGACTCTGGTGGAGATTTGCACTATGTTTGACTCATTACCACATTACAGCTGTGACTCTGGTGGAGACTGTGAGTGCCTGTGCACAGCCATTGCTGCTTATGCTGAGGAGTGCAACCGCAGAGGTGTTTATATTCGCTGGAGGTCCCAGGAGCTCTGCCGTATGTTTGCCGTAATTGTTACACTTGATGTTGAAAATGTAGCAGACCACTGGACATCTGTGTCTCCACATTCCATGGCTTTTTACCTCTTTATCAGTAGACCAAACTAAGAGCATTCTTTCTGTTTCTTTCTGGCAGCACTGCAGTGTGAGAGCAGACAGGTATATAAGGCTTGTGGCCAGGCCTGCAAGCGCACCTGTCCCAGCAACGCAGTGGGCTCTGGTTCTGCCTGCAGTGCCCTGTCCTGTGTGGAGGGCTGCTTCTGTGAGCCTGGGACTGTGTGGCATGGTGAGAGACCAGCTCAGCTATGGATAGCTGTGGATACCATGGTTACCATAAACTTGATAACTCAAGTTTATAGGAATTAATCCTCAATCACAATGCAACTACTAAATGTGCCTCTTTCTTGTAGATATGGTAGTTATGTTAAATTGCCTGAATCTCACTTATTACAGTTTAGCCTGTTAATAAAAACACATAATTGGCTTGTGCAATTACAACTTGAACACTTATCAGTATGATTTAGGCTAATTTCTGTCATTCAATTCATCACATTTTAAAAAATACATTAAATACCAGTAACTGCACAGGCTGGAGCCACTTTTATAAGCTGCCTTATCTCCTTTTGTCCTTGCAGACAATGGCTGTATTGCTCCTTCGTCCTGTCCCTGTGAATGGGAGGGCTCTTTATTCCCTCCAGGGGCACACATAGACCGGGACTGCCAGAACTGGTGAGCCTCTTCATTCAGAATAACCAACATGTTATTTAAAATCAATTTGTACAAACCAAAATTCCTTGAACTACATACAAACCTGGGGTAAATGTGTTACTCCTGTTAAACTCCTGTTAAGGGATTGGAGTAGAATGTGCTCAACGATTGTATTCTTAATAAAAATACTATACTGTATCCTGAGTTATGTCATGCTATTGAATTTAAGTCAGCTTTAATTCTGTGTTTTTGTGTGTGTGTGTATGTGTGTGTGTGTGTGTGTGTGTGTGTGTGGGGGGGGGGGGGAAAAAAAAAAAATTACAGCCAAACGTGTAGAGTGTTATTTGAGGGGTAAACCAGCACCCAAGTTTAAAATTTTTTTGTGAAAAGATTACATTT
>JABJVR010005067.1:0-13969 GCA_025773905.1 Chitala chitala | reverse complement strand
ACAGAATGATAGTTATAACCATCCATTTGTCCTACCTTATCAGATAATCCTACCCATATGAACGAACGTGTATTTTTGATTAGCAAAAATCGTACGACACACATAAGGGTAGCACAGTTTGAAATTGTTTAGAATTTTAGAATGTAAGTCAGTATATTTTTGAGCCAACTATTGTGGGAAGGGAGAGGCATGTTTGCATTTAAGTAGAATAAGACATTTGGCTAACAAAGAGGTGAAAGTGAGAACCTGTTGTTTGGCTGATATTATACAGTTTGTTTCAGGTCAAATCCCAAAAATGGTGGTCAAATGCTCTGAGCTAAGCAATAAATCCAGAAAAGATGACAATGGGATAAAAACCGACAAGCAGAAATGGTTTGATCTAGGACATTTAAAAAATACGTGTGAGTGATTGGCAGCAGACTGTTTGCACTTACTGCAAAAGTTATTGAGGTAGATTCTAGGTAGTCAGGTATTTGTGCAGTGAGTTCTGCAAACCACTTTGCAGTTCAGTAACCTGTTTCTTGCACACAAGGAGGAAGAATGTACAAGTTTTAGTATATCATCCCCTATTTATATGATATGTCAGCTTCCTCCTCCCAGAGCTGCTTCAGTTGAGGTGTGGGATAAGGGTTAGTAGTAATGAGTTTGGCACCTTAAATCCACCAGCTTCATATGCTGAGCTTTGTTGCCCTGGAGAAATGAAATCATGGCCTGATCCAACTGTGTAAAAAAAAAAAAAATTATGAACAGCAGTAAGTGTTGAAAACTTTGGCAGGATGGATTTTCTAACTAGGCTGACATGTCCCATGACAGACAGGGGCAGAGAGGACCAGTAATCCATATCAGATTTACTTATCTAAAAGAGTAAGGAAATCTCAGGCAAACAATTTTTTAAGAGCCAGAGGAGAGAATTCAGTATAAAATGACACCTAAATTATGTGCTGAGTCACTAATGGAAAAACTCAGGTCAGCAGCATTGAGGGCTGAAGTGAAACTGGTCCAAGCAAGACCATTGCATCCAAACAACAAGATCTCAGTTTAATCTGTGTTTAATGATAGACACTTTTTGCTCATCCATGTTTTTGAGACATCTAACTAAGGTGTTAGCTAATACATTATCATTAGGTTTATTTGTAAAGTATAACTATCATTAGTGTAGGTATGACAGTTGACATTGTATTTATGTGTAAAAATACCTAAAGGTAACATGTAAAGGAGAAACAGTATTGGGCCCAGGACAGATCCTGATAGTACTCCATATTTAAGTGTTGATATGTGTGAGAGAGCACTGTTGTTCAACATTTGAAATTAATAATAACGGTTTGTGAAATATCAAGTAAACCATCTAAGAATAGTTTTGCTAAGGCCAATGACAGGTTGAAACCTGTTTATCAAAATAAAATAATCAACAGTACCAAAAGCAGCACTAAGATCTAAAAGAACAAGTGCAGTCAAGTTCCCTGTGTCAGATGTAATCACAATAGCTTTTACAACTCTTGTGAAAGCTGTTTTAGTGCTGTGTCCTTGTCAGAAGCCAAACTAAAACTTATCCAATAAACTATTGGCTTCTAAGTGAACCTGAAGCTATACAGCAATATTTTTTTAAAGAATCTTGGAAAGAAAAGCAAAATTTGAAATAGGTCTGTTATTACTAAATACTAAGTCTGGATCCATACTAGGTTCTTTAATCAGTGGCCTAATGACTGCAACTTTAAATGAGTACAAAACCTAAAATCAGGGAAGTGTTCATAGAGTCCCCTAAAGGTCCTACAAAAATTTCCAGTGAATCTTTAAGGAGTTGCCATGGAATGGTGTCTTGAGGACAGCTGGTGGGCTTCCTTTAGGGCAGGGGTAGCCAACCACGGTCCTGGGGGGCCCCAGTGGTTGCAGGTTTTTGTTTCAGCCAATTCAGTTAATTTGCCCACTGTCTTAATTAAATATCAATTACATCATTGTTTATCCTAGATCTCTGTGATAATTTGTCTGTGCTTAAATCATTGAAAGTTAAAAGTGAGACTCTTATTCTTCATGATCAGTAACATAATTATAAAGCACACATTACGATTTCTCTCTAACTGCAGAATTATAGCAGAAAATGTATCGACAATTCATCAAGGTCTTTAATTCAAACCTGTGATTACTAATTTAAATTGTCATAATAAATGAATAGCAGAAACAGGTGCCATATACAAAGATGCTTAAGCAGTGGCCTAAGTGATTATTAACAACAAATGGATCAAAAAGTACCATATCTGTTGGCACGGTGGCGTGGTGGTTAGCACTGTTGCCTTACACCTCCAGGCCTGGTGTTTGATTCCTGCCTTTGGTCTGTGTGCATGGAGTTTGCATATTCTCCCTGTGCTTGGTGGGTTTTCTCCAGGTGCTCCGGTTTCCTCCCACAGTCCAAAGACATGCAGGTTAGGTCGATTGATGTGTCCAAATTGCCCTGCGTGTGTGCATGTGCATGCCCTGTGGTGGGCTGGTGTCCTGCCCTGGGTGTCCCTTGCCTTGCGCCTTATGTGTTCTGGGATGGGCTCCTGCGACCCTCACCAGGAATAAGTGGCATGGAAAAAAAAAACATTGTAATTATACAAAAAAGTCAATGTTTAATTGACATTAAGATGCAATTAAAAGCAGAAATTGGCTGAAACAAAAACCTGCAGCCACTGGGGCCCTCCAGGACCGTGGTTGGCCATCCCTGGTCTAGAATTTGGGCACTGTACATACCGCAAGACACACCAAACTTAAATGAAAGTGTAACAATATTGGAATTAAGACAAGGTCTACGTGCAGCAAGGAAGGTTTATTAAAGATACAAAAACAGGGTTTACATGGGAAAACCACAAAAGGCATACAAGATCTGACTACTAGTAGGAAGGGAACTGCTTTGAAGTCCCTCTGCATCCTAGGGAGGGATGTGAAGGTGGTGGAGGAGTACAAATACCTGGGAGTGACCATCGACAGCAGTCTGAACTGGAAGGCCAATAGCACAGTTGTATACAAGAAGGGCTGCAGCAGACTCTACTTCCTGGGGAAGCTGAGGTCCTTCAACGTGTGCAGTAAGATGCTGGAAATCGTTTACCAGTCTGTTGTGGCCAGTACTTTGTTCTCCTCTGTGGTCTGCTGGGGGTGCAGCATTGCAGCCAGTGACTCCAACAGACTGAATAAACTGATAAGGAAGGCTGGCTCTATCATTGGCTGCAGACAGGAGACTTTTGAGGCAGTGATGGAGAGGAGGACACTAAACAAACTGTTATCAATCATGGACAACCCTGACCACCCTCTCCATCCTGTGCTAGACAGACAACGGAGCACCTTCTCCAAAAGGCTTAGACAGCTTTGTTGTCTTAAGGACTGCTACAGGAAATCCTTCCTGCCTCATGCTATAACTCTGTACAACACATCATCTTTGTGTGTCAGATAACACCCTGGACTGACTGTTTGAACTGGCAATATTTGCACACAGGTCTCTCTTTAAATTAGCACACTTATTGTATATTGTATTTTGTATATAATATATATATTCCTCTATCTTTTTAAATAATTTCTTATATTGTTTTCTTTTCCTTGTGAGATTTATGTTTATGCTGAGTACCTGTAAATTGCTGCTGCAACAGTGGAATTTCCCAGTTTGGGATGAATAAAGTATTTCTATCCATCTATCTATCTACTAAGATGACATGAAATCACAGCACAATAAACAGCAAGGGAATGAGGGAGACACCAACCTTAAATCAAATCAACCTTTATTTTTAAAGCATCTAACAGCAACTATAGAGTTGAACCCAAGGGCTGAACAAAACCAGTAATACAACACAAAACACACAAGTGTAGCAGCATTAAATAGAAGACATAACAAGCACAAGGACAGGTGAAACAAATAAAGCTAATAACAAAAGTGTACAAGTAGAATTCAGGGATCAGAGGGGAAATGTGGAACTGACAGGAACAGTGTGTGACAGGAAGACACTTATAACTTATGTTGCAATTCTGGTTCATTGTAGATAATCTGATTATAACAGACTGACAGAGTGAAAATTTGTAAGTTTTATTGCATTTTAAAAATACTTCAATTTGAAAATAATATAGTTCTTGTCAAACAATATCACTTTAATATTCTTTGTAGATTATAGAATAAAGAGAATTGTCACAAATGGTGTCCACAATCAGCATCTGTGACATCAGCGACACACAAATTAGGTAAAGTGCTAATGTGGGTAAAATCTCCTTTCATCCATTCTCATTGATGAATAGCCTAATAAAACATAAAATAAGATGCACAAAAATGTTGTGTGCAGAAGTTTGAAACCATTGGGTGGCGGTTTTTTTGCCAGCAGCATGACCACGCAGCCACACAATTTAGAGGGAACATTGTGGTGGATTTGTCACTTTGGAGAAATGTAATTGCCTGTAACACTTCTTTTAAGAAGATAATGGCTCCTAGGTTATGTTCCAAGTCCTGACTAAAGCTAAGGAAAGTTAAAGAATTTAAAGGGTTATTGACGTATCAAACATCTGGTGAGCATTCAGAGAAGTAAAGCTTAGGACAGAATGTTGAAAATTCTTTATTTATCACATCTGGGTCTGTTACAGCAGTGCTAGTGCTGCTCCTGTTCAGCCTGGATGATATTATGGCTCATGTTTACTGTGATAAGGACCTTCTAGTTTTGTTTCTCGGTTCAAAAACATTCCTATTTTGTAGCAGCTAGCGGTTGACAAGAAGTCTGATTCAGACTGAAGATTACTGGGTCACAAGACATTGAGTACTGGGCATCTGTTGTTCAAAGCTCATTAATCTCAAAGCTAAAATCTCTTGAAATATAGCCTTAGTAGTCTTTCTGTGGAGCTATCAAAATGAGATGATCTGTCCCCTGAACAGGTTTGTAATTTGACAGTCTTCCAGTTTGTTATGGGTTTTATACAGAATGTAAATTTAACTGCCTTCTCTAGTAACAAATATTTAACATCTGGAAAATGCAGTTAAACCTGTTACTTTAACTAATGATGTAATAGTTTGGAATATCCAATAAAGTATATCACACTTGAAAAATGCTTAGTGAAAAACATTTGCAGTATATCTTTACTGAATGATCATTGGGTCCTAATTAGTATGGATTATTGTCTGGTCTGACATTACCAAGTTTTAGTAATGTATTGGATACAGTTTAAACACATTTTATTTAGATTTTAGTCTGAGAATTGAGACATGGAAAGTGAGATCATTTTCTTCTAGAGTTAGATCTGTCATAGTCATCGTTTCCTGTCTTTTGCCATAATTTGAGAGGTTCAAAGCCCAGAACAAGAAGGAGGGAAGAGTTTCTCCTGAGAGAAGAAGCACTAATGAAACTAAATTCACCAGCTTTCTGCTGCCTCAAGCTGAAGCTGACAAGACTCACTGGTAATCAGATGTCATTTCATGGATGAAGACACAGCTTAGACAAGAAAATTCCACAAACAAAAAGGTGCCTCATATACAGAGATTTGCCAAATCATCACATTTCACTTTATACATTGAATTCCTAAGAATAGATGTTTATGTAGTTTTAACTTTGAAAAAAAAAATTGTCCAGTTTTGTTTTAACATCAGTTCATTCAGTTGATTAATGTATGTCTATAGTGTTACAGGGAGTGTATAGTACTATAATGGATGGACAGAAGGTTTTACACAGGTATTAAAGACCTCTGTTTCCATAACTTTACCCACTGCACAAAGCCCCAACTCCCTACTTGTGGGAGGACTAAAGAACATATAATAATCGTTCATCAGCTGTTCTCTCTCAATGTGAAATCCCTTACTTATCAAATCCCCTACTTCACAGTGCTATGTCTGCCTGCTAACACCAAGTATGGAGTTTTGTTTCAACTACCTTAACTGCCCGCTTTTGAACATGGGACTGTCAGATTTCTCTCACATTGAAATAACCCATCTGCCATGAATGCAAAAAATATACTCTTTCCCCTCCAAAATTATCAGGTTGCAATGCTGTGCTTGCACCAAGACCCAGAAAAGATTAAATATTTTATATGGTTTTTCTATTGAGGACTTCCACAGGTTGATCAAAAAATAATAGAGATGTTAATATGATTAATATACTGCATGTCAGAACTATAGTTTAAGAGGAGCAAAATACTGATGTTAAATCTCAGCATGTATATACAGTATATATATATATATATAGAGAGAGAGAGAGAGAGAAAGAGATACAGAGAGAGAGAGAGAGAGTTTCAGATAATCTCTAACCACATTTGCATTTGTAAAAGTTTAACAGCCCATTCTTACAGATTTTATACTCCTTCGTTTCTGGTACATCTTTGGCTCTGTTTGACTCAAACCTGTTATGTAACTGAAAATAAACACAATGTCGGACAGAACCACTGAGGACTTTCTGTTCTTCCCTGGAGGGGGATAAAGTGCTCCCCTGCAGCCTTCTATACTGAGTTAGTACTAACAGCACACACATGCTCCCTGACATGGCTGTTTTGATGAGTGCTGTGATAGCAGCTGATGTACAGATGGGATGGTGTGATTAATGCTCCCAGCTGTGCTGAAATCAGCTGGACAGTGTAGGGCTGGATGGCAGGGGATATTGTTTGGACAATTTAATGATTCTATGACCAATGTGGAGCCGTAAGACTTCTGATGTCTGTCTTCAAGGCCAGTTTATGTTTCTCGTTGTGCTGTCTTATTAGCTGGAGGAAGACCAACAGTCGTTTACATTTTAGCTTTAAATGGAAAGAATCTGCTTCCACTGGGACAGGACATAATTTTGGGGAAGAAAAAAGACTCAGGAGGAAAACAAGAGCTCCTTTTTTTCTTGTGTGTATCGGTACATCAGTAACATAAAAACAGCAGAAGCACAACATAAACAAAGGTTTGAGCACATCTTTGTTCGTCACATCACACTAACACATCAGAGTCCACCATGCCCTCAGGCCTTGGCTCTCTCCTGCTGTGACTTGTTCTGCTCTTGGACAGATCGCATGTGTCTTCACCCAGTGTGGGCTTCCAGAAAGTGCCACAGTACAGAAGCTCTACTTGTCACAGCACAGGACCCCTCCACTGAAGAGGACACCCAGAGATGCTCTACAGCACTGTGCATTGGGAACCATTCACCTCAGACCGACAGAGGCCAGGATGCTGCACGCAGTGAGTAAAGACATGTGACAGAGTCTTCCGTCCTGTCTGCCTCTGTCTTGTGAAGCTCCTTTCCTCTCCCACACTAATGTAGAAGGGCTTCCATGTGGACTTTAGAGAATGTTCTAGATGTCAGTGCAGTGCATTGTTCTGCAATATGGCCACTACCACACAGAATGGCAAAGATCCACACAAAGATGTTTATCTTTCATGGGAACAAATTTAATTAAAATACTAAAGGATTAATGAATTAAGAAGAACACAGTATTTTTAAAATGCACGGTAGTTCTAGCTATGCAATTAGAATTGAAAAAATACCTGTGAGGGTGGTATAAGGGGTAGAACCTCCAAGGTAGTGGGTTTGAATCTGGCTCTTGCTACCTAAAACGTTTGCCTGTTTTCTCCAGAGTTCTGTATTTTATCTCAATGTGATCTGTTCGCCTCCCACAGTTCAAAGACATGATGGTGAGGTGGATGGGGATATCATATCTGACTGTAAATGACTCTTGGTCTGTGTACCCTTTGATGAGCCAAGGGTCTGTCCAGGTTATACCGTGCCATGCGCCCTAGGCTGCCTGGGATAGGCTCCACACCACCCAGAGCCCTGCCCAGGATAAGTGGTTAGGCAACAAGTTACTACATACCTTTCTTAATGGCAAATCTGCCGTCCCTCTTCAGTGCTTAAAGTACAATTCGGTGCTGTTATTCCAGTAGTTTAACTGCTGTGTTTTCTTGACTAAATGTCAAGCATTCAAAGCTGTGCTTTGGGTGTGAATGGACCTCATCATCCCTTACTGCTGAACGTGTTACAGAGCCCAACAAGCACGCTGTCAGAGGGAGGTCAGTCTTCCCAAATCTCTTTGTAAGGATTCCTTTGCCTTGTGATTGTAGACATGTGACAGGGAGTACATATCCCAGCCCTCTGTCAAGAGACATATTCTGCAAAACGAAATGGAGGTACTTCCTCACCACATCCCGTTTACAAATCCATGGGCAGGTCACTCCTACAGTTCTCCTCAGTGCAATACTGCAGCATGCAAGTCAATTTGTAGACACTTTGTTATTTGTTTAAATTGGTTTTGCCAAATAATTTTCATACATAATTTCCGTTGTGATCTACAGTTTTTGCACAGTACTGCAGTATGAACTTTCATATGAAATCTAAAATTTTTCTGCTACTTGAGCATTGATACCATGTAAATTAAAAATTCCAAATAACTAAATCATACTTAACATTTTATATATGGCATGTGCACTGTACAATGCAAAAACAAGATTTACACTTGAACTGAAAAGTCTTCTGTGAAAAGCAATGGCAATAACTCCTGTTCTCCTACACTTCTCTGCGTTTTCCGTTTTCCTGAATCTCTCCAAGTGAAAGATGGGACCACACCTAACAGCTAAACGATTCAACAGAACCAGTGGAAGGGAGAAGGGTATTTCTAGTCGACCTTCATCCCTCCCTCCCTGCCATGCAGCTTTCACATGTTCAGGTCTCACTCTCCACGAGCCAACTCGTCCATATCAACATGGGCGTATCCAAGCAGACTGGGCTGGGACAACCTCCAGCTAGTGTCGTGGAATGCTACTCCTTCACACAATTTTCTTCTGCTGTCGTATTTCCCAGCAATACTCAGACCTAACTGTGCTGTCTTACCTTCAATTTCCAAAGCCTTACAACTGATTATCAGCATCTTTACATGTCTCAGAACCTGTGGGCTGACTAGATTTTAGTGACATATTCATCATACATCAATTGAAAAAACATCCAGAAAGTTATAACTAAGCAACCGTTAAAAAAGATGCTGAACATAAGTGAATTTCCACTTACAGACGTCATTTAAACTTTGCCTGTTTTAGTGCAGTCATTCTTTCCGAAGTCACACACACGAGTTACTGGTGTGGTATTATACACCCTGTTGGACCAAAGGTTAGACCTTTTGGTCCTCTTCACAGCTCTTTGTTTTCAAAAATGTATTTCTGGCACATTAATTCTTTTAATGGCATCCATGTCTACCTCACCGTGCTGGGCTGGTGTCCTCTCCAAAGTGTGCGGTCTTGGCTTCAGACCATCCATGACCATGAGAAGGATAAGTAGATGTATGCAAGGACAATATAAGCAAAGAGTTCCTAAGAAGCAGTCCCTCATGAGCGACTGAGCCCCAGTCATGCACCAAGAAAAAGGATTACTTCTGCATCGCTCTATGAGAAGAAAGGAGGTAGTGGAGTTATTAAGTGACAGTGCTGTAAGCTCAGGACATTTCACTGGTTTCACATTAGCCATCTTTGCGAGCAGCTCTGTTATACAACATGTGCGGAGGGCTGTAACCAAGAAACCTTGGGTGATTTGAACTAAGAGAATTTTGTTTATGCTCCAGACGGTTTCTGGACTCTTTGAAAGTGTGTTTGGGAAGCGCTCAGCTAGTAATTGATGTGTGTGGGTGTGTGTGGGTGTGTTTAACACATTCACTGAAGTCCTCTTGTTTTAATTCCACTAACAGCTGTTGCAAACAGTTGCTTAACTGTTTTTTGTGTGGGTGTATTCAAGATAGGTGGGCAAAGAAGAATTTTTTCTGAACCAGACAATGTTGAAAGCAGGCTGTGAAGATTTGCACAAGTGCCAGCCCCTTTGTCCAGTCAGACAGACCAGGGGAATGTGGGCTATCATATCAGCAATACTACAGGACTGTACATACAGTACATACTGTTTCTGCCTCACTGCTGTACACAGACTCCACAGCACTGCATTATAAGAGTGAAGGCTGTCTCTGGCTTCAGATGTAGTCACACTGCCACTGGAGACACCGGCTCCCACAGCTGCAGTCACACTGCCACTGGAGACACCGCCTCCCACAGCTGTGGCTGCACATACACTCCTGACCTGGAGGACGTTCGCCTTGGACAGGCAGTGCGAATATACTACAGTGCGTTTGGCCACACATGTGAGCCCATGCTCCACTGTATCTCTGGGCAAGTATACACACTTGTTTCCATATATGTTTCCACAACTGTTTTTGTGTCTTAATGTGCACATCCATGGACTGTGTGCTTTAGTGCTCCCTTTTTAAGCCTTTGTGGGATGATTATATTCCAGCATGTCTCTTAGCATCAGAAACATGTGTTGCACATGAATGTTTGTTTTGTATACGTGCATATGTGTATGTGAGTGTATGTGTGTGTGTGTGTGTGTGTGTGTGTGGTAAAGGGTGTGCGTGCATTTATATAACCGTGTTTCTTCAGTGTGAGCACCATTACAGATGACTTTCTAAGGACTTTGGAAAGATTATGTTATGAGAAATGCAAGGATGGACATGGTAATCATAACAACCTACTCAAACAGTTGTACAAAACTAATGGAATTTTGTTTCACATTTTTGTTTATTTCATTGTAACTGATGACCCTACTGAATTTCACATATCAAGCAAGACTAGTTTTTACCACAGTCCCATTATTATAAGAACATGAAAGTTAAAGCAACGAAACCACATTATTACATTTTGTACGATAAGGAAGTCAACGTGAAAGTTTCTTTGTTTAGCAGTAATGCTTACCTATGCATTTACCCCATGCGTGAAAAGGAGGAAACGTTACATCACTTAAATTTAAAGTCTGATTATGTTGCCTAATATTGAAAAATGTTGGAAAACAATAAAAAAATCTTTGGAGGAGATGTTTAATGTCAGTCCATTCTACAAAGAGTCCAGAAAAATACTTGGTAAGAGAGTGGCCCGTGTACAGTGAGACAAGAACAAAGGATTAAAAAGCATTATTATGGGCTGGATGTAGTCAAACATGGAGGATCTAATGATGACCCCACCTTAGCTTTGATGTGGAGCTTCTGAGTAGCCAAATGCTGCACTTCAGCTTAGAACTTTAATGTTATTTAAATTTAAATGTTAATGCAATCAGTCAAAGAATCCTTGAGAATACAGTGGGTCACAGCAATATGTGTGACCACCGGTCATCTGTATCCATCTTTGGTGGTCCATGTGGTCTTCAGAGAGGCAGTACCACTCACATGTCCAAACTTGAGCATAGAACTTCCTGAAAACAATATTCTGTCAAGCCTAAACTCTACATATCAGCAAAGGATCTACAAACACAAGGACAGCAAGCCAATTCTCCCAGTTTACACATTCTGTTCTTTGTATTGTTTCAGTAGGCCGATATGGAACATGTACTTTGCAAACAAAAAATGTCTCAGTTCTGAGAATTCTTCACCGAAGACATCAGTGTAGAATTTGGATCGCCTGACTGTGTAGAAATCCCAGGTGCTGGAAGCTCGGAGCAATATCCCAGCAAAGAGAAGCACTGTGCCCAGCCTCAGCGCCGTCACGACATAGACATATGACTCTGACAGCATGACTCATTCCCAGCCGAGCACCCCAGCCAACACATAATGGTCCCCTTGCGCCAGGTTCAGGAGCAAGTCACTGCTCACTGTCTGCAAACAGCAGCAAGTCCTGGCCTGTGTGCACTTCAGTTTCTTCACTCAGTCTTCTTCACTAAAAAATAACACACAGCTCAGTTGTTTATTTCTTTTGCTTCTTGCGCAGTGTGTGTAATTGTTTTGCTGCCATCCATGTCTTGAAATTTTCTTGGATGTAAACATGAAAAGTGTGCACACACTCATTTTTTAGAAAATCAACACCGCATTACAATCCTACCAAAGGAACTGTGAAGAGAGGAGAATGATCTGAACATTCAACGTAATCTAGATGCCATTCTTAAATCAGATTGAAATAAATAAAACACTTTAGAAAGTTAGAAAGAAGTTAGAAAATCAAGAGATCTATAGTATGTCATTTCAAGGTAGTACTGATTACTGACAATTGTTCTAAATATGTACCTAAGAAAAACCTATAACATTCCCAAACATAATCTTGTAAAAATATATTGGTAGGAGAGCTATAGTGGAATTGTTCTAGAACAAATACACCAGGTATTCTCATAAACCCAAAGAGCCAAAAAGAGTGTAGTCTAGTCTAATCAGGAAAGAGAAATAATGTGCAACAACAAAGTATCTGGGCAGGAAGCCTCGTTTTCTGCTGTGTGCAGCACTCAGGATTCCACCTTTAACACAGAGAATGGGCAGGGTGCCAGCAGCCTCTGCTTTCCAGAGGAGAGACCCTGAGAGGAATGATGCCAGTCATTCAGGGCATGGCACACAGTGCGCAGGCTCTGCTAAGCGTGTCCACAGCATACACCTCCAGGGCACATGCTGCAAGGCATTCTGTTCTGACTTTCTCCAGCTAGCTCCCGGTCAGCCCTTGCCGTTTCTGCGTTCAAACATTTAACATTCTTCTTTGTTTACGGCAAGTAATTCTGCTACATAAACCCGCCTCTCAAAAAATACCAAGCACATGAGGAGATAAATGAATAGGTTTGGACAGACACGTCACAACACAGTGCAGCAGCCTCTCTGTGTAAGTCTGAACCGATAAAGAGAGATGAGGGGAGGTCATTGCAGGAGAGTGAGCTGACATGCTGGACTTTACATGGCAGGATACATTATGCAGATGAGAAGCAAGGTAGGCCAAAGTACTCCTCAGCCCGTACAGTAAATTGACTGTGGAGACATAGTAACGCATATTGCGTGATATGAACTTTGGGTGAAGGCATTTGGAAGTCAGCTGTTAAGCTTCATCAACACCTTAAGAAGATCAGTTGAACTTGTAAAGACAGTGTATCTGTGTAAAATCCCGTTCACAGCTTAAGCCCTGGTCATATGCATGGAGACTCACTAAATGTTCCTGGTCTTCATTCCTGGCTGTGTAACATTTTTCAATGACTTATTGCTGTCTTTATTTGTTTTATTTTATCATGGTGATGAATGGTGTGTTCACCAGCAGCTGAGCTCAGTTCACAACTGGTATAAACACTGACAAGATGCTGCTTGGCCTGGATTTCCAGGGGCCACGACAGGCAGCTCCAGGTGTTGTAAGTTTCTCAAATTACCTACAGGGGCGATGGGCCAAATCATCGCAGAACAACTGTAACATTAAAGGTAGGCCCCTATTGCAGACCTCAAGAAATAAATGGCTTTATTGGAAAGGCAAAAACACAGAAAATTCCAGCTCCAAGAAATATGGCAGCACTCACCAAAAACAAAAACACAAAAGCCCACTGCTTAAACACAAAAAATACCTTGAAAAATTCATAAACCATAACCCAGAAAAACTATAAGAACTTACAAAGCTCCTCCTGACACTGTACTGTGCTGAGTGATGAGTGCAGGACTTATAAAGAGTAACAGATCCAACAG
The DNA here is from genome assembly GCA_025773905.1 of Chitala chitala. NCBI lineage: Eukaryota > Metazoa > Chordata > Actinopteri > Osteoglossiformes > Notopteridae > Chitala > Chitala chitala. The sequence continues at coordinate 568 of JABJVR010005067.1, read as the reverse complement.
GCTGAATTACCTGCCAGGGCAATGGGGCATAGCAGCCATGCCACCCCATAACAATAACTTAGAACAAGAACAAGCTGCAGTTTAGGTTAGGGGCACAGAGTACACAATGTGTGGGTGACCAGGGGAGAGACAGGACACAGTGCGTTTGTCACCAGGAGGAGAGGTGGGCAGAGAGGACATGATGTGTGGGTCATCAGGAGCCAGATGTACTGGGAGCTGGAGAAAGGGCACAGTGTGGGGTACTGGGAGCTGGAGAGAGGGCACAGTGTGTGGGTTACTGGGAGGTGGAGAAAGGGCACGGTGTGGGGTACTGGGAGCTGGAGAGAGGGCACGGTGTGTGGGTTACTGGGAGCTGGAGAAAGGGCACGGTTTGTGGGGTACTGGGAGCTGGAGAAAGGGCACGGCATGTGGATTACTGGGAGCTGGAGAAAGGGCACGGTGTGTGGGTTACTGGGAGCTGGAGAAAGGGCACGGTGTGTGGGTTACTGGGAGCTGGAGAAAGGGCACGATGTGTGGGTTACTGGGAGCCGGAGAGAGGGCACGCTGTGTGGGTTACTGGGAGCTGGAG